>JYDO01000179.1:0-85839 GCA_001447755.1 Trichinella papuae | reverse complement strand
ACACAGGAAAACAATTGCATACATTAATTTTGCTGCGTGAAAGACCAAGTACTGCATTATTTCAAAACTCAGCCATGTAGGTTTGTCGTTATCTTATTTAAACTATGGGATAACTTCACCCTTTTGAAGTATCCCTATCCCAGACTTACAGAATTGGGACCCATGGGGAACCGCATATACCGCATGTCTTCTTTTGTAGTGCATCGTGCCCTCCGCGATCTGCTTCGTGTCGTCAGCGTTTTCACTTTTTCGTTTCTTCATTGTTCATATCTGTAAGAATGTAAAATGATAAATCAGAAATTTTGTCGATATATCATATTGTGAAATTGATAAATTGAAAACAGGATTTTGAAATAGGAGAAGTAAGACTGTCTTTTCAATTAAAGATAACGTGAACGGAATGATTATACAGAGTTTCGAAAAAAAGGAAACAACGAAAAAAATGGAATAGTTTCAACAATTGAAAACGGGCTTCAGTAGGTAATGAACGCCGTAAATAAACTCAGAGAACATTTTGCCGACGCTACCACTTGCCACGTAAGTAGAACAAACAAGTGCACCATTAATGATGGATAAGGCAATTTTCAAACAGCCCTTATTTGCATAATGCAGCGCTGGAAACCAGTTTGCGTGCATTGGAAACTATTCTCGATGATGAATTCTAACCTAACGTTGACGTAATACAAACAATAAAAATTCATGTGCAGCGAACCGTTCGTTAATCTAGCGAATGCATCGCATTAGAATAGAATAATTTCAAATGATTTGAAAAAAAAATTCAGATGGATTGTTAAATTCTCCCAATGAGGACTATTTGAAAGTTCTGAAATGACCTTGACTTGTGGAAATAATCAATTAAAAATTCAGTCAAAATATAAACTATCAGACAAAAAATGCCATAACAAAATACTGAATTAGTCAAAACAAGCATCCGCATGTCTGAATTTGAAATTTCAAAATTCAAAAACGGCCTACATAAATGGAATTTGATTTCTTATACAAAAAAAGACGCTTTCAAGTGAAAGCTTGTTTAGCTAATGAAAAGATGATTTTCGATGTATGCTGACGTGCTTAATGGGCAGACACAATGCTCACAGTATTAAAAGTTGTTTAAGTGAGATAGAAATTCTTTTAAAGATGAAATCTTACCTAATCTCGACATAATATGAAAAACAAAAAGTACAGCTTTACAGCAAAAAATATCTTACATACCTCTTACATATTTCAAACTTAGGTAACTTAATTAAACACAGGAAAAACTTCACGCTATAGAAGTATCTTCAGTACAGCCTCACAAAATCAGCACACAGAAGAAATCACATTTACCTCTTTTCCTCTCTTGTTCTGCTTCGTGCCTTGCGTGATTTGCTTCGTGTCATCCGCGTTTTCACTTTTTCTTTGCTCCATTCTTTATACCTGTAAAAATGATATCAAATCAAAACTGTTCTTGCTTTATCATATTGTAAAAGTAACAACAAACTGAAAACTACTTTGAAATACAATAATTAACTGCTTCGTAATTAAAAGGTTACTAATCACAAAATGAGTAGACAAATGTTTTGAAGAAAAGTAATACAAGTAGAAAAAAGAATTACTTTTCAGCAATTAAAAATAGACTTCAGCAACTATTTAACGTCATAAACTCAGAGAACATTTTACGACGCTACCACTTGCCACGTAAGTCAAACGAACGAGTGCACCGTTACTGACGATAAGGCACCTTTATGGCGATCGTTATTTGCATAGTGCAGCGTTAGAAACCGGTTTTAGTGCGTTAGAACTTCTTTGCTGAAGATAAATTCTAACCTATGCCGCGTTATAATATGAACAAGGGAAATGCACTGTTCAATTCTACCAATGAGGACTATATGAAAGAAAAACAAATGAGGTTGACATTTGAAATTCAGTCAAAATATAAACTATCGGACAGAAAACGCCACAACAAAAANATTGAAAAATTATTTTTCAGAAATTATTCCAAAAAATAATAATAAATAAAAAGCAAATAAATTGTTTGGCGCTTAATATTGGTGGTCTTCAGTCAATTTTTCAATCAAAACGCAGTGCTTCAATCCACGGATGGCGCTGAACTAAAATTATTTCCAATATGTCAATAAAGCAAATGAACTCGCATGCAAATTTTTATTTTATTCATTTCTGCTGATAAATATGACAAGTGCATAATTTTCATTGCGCTTCAAACTAATGCATTCTGTTTGAGAGAAAATTTAATTGTAGCCCTGACCAGCTGCGGAAACATTCATTTCATCCTTCTTATTAGGCATATTTTAAATATTAGAAATAATATAAATACAAGAAATAAAATGCTTACTCATTTTATATTAAATGCTAACTTGTAAGAAGGCAAAGAAAGCAATGATTTGAAGAAGCAAAGCAATTCAGATTGAGTGACAAATCAGTGAGGACTATTTGAAAATTCAGAAATGACTTTGACATTTAAAATTCAGTCAAAATATAAACTATCGGACATAAAACGCCATAACAAAAAGTTGACTTAGTCAAAACACACCTCCGCGTGTCTGAATTTGAGATTTCAAAATTCAAAAATGACCTACATAAATGGAAATCATCGCAAAAAGCTTTTCACCAAAATATATAAGCACACTTGCTGCATGCGCTGACAAACAAAATTTAAAAATATAATAGAAAATGATGGTAAAGTTTAATAACTTTCTGTATGGAAAATAATATTTTGCTTATTTGTAGTATAGAAAACACTGCGAGCTTAATACTATTCGATCAGTTTTGTTCACAATAAAATTCATCGTCATACACAGGTGCAATTGAAATGTTCGACGTGTTCTGCAGTTATATCTAGACGCCTGAGCTTAACAACAAATTAGAATATCAATTTTTGAAACAACTCAATGTTGAACTATATATACTTGAGAATTCTGTTTTACAAGTTTTTCAATTTTTATGCTCATTGAAATCAAAAAATGCTTAACTACTTAAATATGCATGCATTCATAGGAAAACACCAGGAAAATGTGTTTCAATATTAAATTTTTACCTTGATGCAGTTTCTTTCCTTTGCACTCTTGTCACGTACCGCAACAGTTAATAGAAAATCACTCAAATGAAATATTGACCAGAGATACATTCGCTTTTCTCTGATTGGTCTTTCACTTTGAACTATTTTTACCGGTGATTTGGCAATCAGCATACTGTACATTACGGTATTTTTAATTATTAATTATATTTCAGTGATTTTGCTTTTACAATATACTTTAACTTAATCTTAAAACAATTTTTCTCTTTTTCATATTTTAGCTGTTTGCTTTGCTTGTATGCTTCTGATTCTGTGTTTTGATAAGATAAAAATGACTGATGCAGTTGCGTCATAAATGTTAAAATTAATGTTTCTATTATAATGATATTAACATAACCCAACAATGTTGTTATTTACCCATTATAATATGAATAGGACGTCAATTGAATATGAATAAAATGTAGAAGCATATGAAAAAATCAGTCATATAAATTATTGAAGAGAAAAAAATATAGTCTACCTTGCTGCGCTTTGTTTTGCCTCTACTTTTACATTAGTTGGAAATATCGACGTTGAAATAAAGATATTTGTTTTTTTGTGAAATTGAATAAGTGAAAATTGTTTTTCTATAACGGTGTACCCATTTCAGGCAATTATAGCAGCTAAAAATGATAAACAATTCAATACTGACTATCTGACCAAATCTTTCCCTACTCTTCCCTGATTGATCAGTTGATTTATAATATTCTGTTCTGTAATTCAGTAGTGATTGTAATGTACATTATAATAATGCAAAATGTTGTGATTACAATGCAAATTTTTTGCATTTAGTATTTTTAAAAAGTGCTGTAAGTCTTTAAAAAAACATAACATGTTTTTAAAATTTATTCACAGTTTTGAAATGCGTAGTGATAGCTGCTTTGATTTTTCATTGTACTGATTTTGTAAACGATAAAAAGTTATTGCCTGATTTTGGTTTACGGTAGCTGACAACGTGGTCATGGTGTTTTCGTCATTTTTGAATGAAATTTCAGAATTTGCAGACAGACATCCTGTCTAATTTTAAGGAAATTGAGGAGGTTGATTTGAGTTGAGGGCAAGATACAATGTCATAAACGGGAATCAGTAAATTATAATTACCTGCCTGCTTTTTACTTGCTTATCTTATTCTGAGGACGAGTGCAACCTGTAACCTATGGATAATCTGTCGTGGAACAAGCCGTGTCGAAGTCGAAAGAAACATTTATAATAATAACCATTTATCTTAGTATTTTGAAATTTATGAAAAAATTTTCAGTTTTCAAGCTTTTACGTTTAAGACTTGTAAAGAAAATATTGATTATGATAATTAATTAATTTCAATGCGTCGAAATATGAATGCACTGGTGTAAGAAATGCAGCAAATCGTTTAATTATTGCAGCATTGAACAGATGGAATTTCTTTCATCATTTGTGAAACATCAACGGAAATTTTCATTTTCTGTCGAATCTATATGTAAGAAATGTGAAAAAAATTCTATTCTGTAAGCATATAAGATATCAGGATGTACCACTTCATTCTATCACTGCAGTTCAACATAACAACGACTGTAGTACTGACTGTCTGAGCAACTGTTTGCTCTTCTTTGATCAGTGCATAATTTGGAAACATTTTTATTTGTTATTCAGCAATTGCATATTATAATAATGTAAAAGTTAAAAGTGCATAAACAGAAATGCATGTTGTGAAAAACTGTTGATTATTCTTAGCAACCATTCGAATCATCTCATAATCTTTCATGAGATTTATTTCAATACATTACGCATTGTTAAAGCACAGCATATATAATAAATAAAATATATCTATGCATAAAAATTAATTGTAAAAAGAAATAAACCCTAAATGTTAAAACTGGAATGTTTCAATTTTATTCATTCAGAAACATTTCAATCTGCTCAACAGATAATTCTGGTAATGTCTCATCTGATGGTGAGACACCCAGTACCTCTAAAAATTCCATTACTTCGTTTGGATTTTCAACCCATTGAATTCCGGCATCATTCAACCAAGAAGATTCAGCAACGGCTGAACTCTTTTCTAGCATAACAATTTCACGTTCAACTTGTTCTACTGGCTCTGGTGAACATTCTCCTAAGGTTGGATATTCATCAAGCAACTCTTCCAAGAGCTAAAATATTTCAGTTTTAAATAAAATCAGCATAACATTAAGAAAATAATAATATATAAAAGTAAGAAATATTTCATACTGAGTATGTGTTATTTTAATTTATATTTACACAAGAATCAATTTTTCAGTCGAATAATAATTACTAAATATACAAATTACAGCCATCCTCCTAAAGTCGTTTGTCATTGTATTTGATGTAATAATGCTTATAATGTTATCATAATTTGTTAAATGTAAAAATGAAGCTTATAAACAAAAGAACGAGAATTATACAGTTTGGTTGATTTAATACTACAAGCCATTATTGCAATCCTTGATGAGAACTAACATTTTTTATCTATAATTAGATTTTTTTCAAATTATAAATTAATAAATGATATGAAAATTATGAATGAAGTAGTGATCATCCTCCTAAATTCTGATACTTCTTTTGCATCTGTATAACACTGAAAAACAAACGTAAAATTCATCAACTGCGAAATATTGTCACTTATCAATGCTATGATAATTGCATATCATTTATGTTTTGTTAGATTAGAATAAAACTAAAATAATGAAACACTGGTAAATTTTCATTAGAAACTTATTTTATCTACACTTTCTGCTGTACCCCTACTGGTCAAAAATTTCATATAAATAGAAGAATGAATAAATTTTCAAAGCTAAATAATAAATATCTCAAAGATCAGATTTACAACATATCAGATATACTAATTATATAATTTATTCCATATGCTGTGCAGTAAACATTAAATTAAATTAAATTAAATTAATTTACCCTCTCCAACAAGAAGATCATTAAAAAATTACTGCAAAAAAGGAATAAATAAATAAAAATAAATATTAAACCGTCGCAGTTTCTTCACTTTCGGCGTCACTGTTTGTTTCACATGTTTCCAAAGAGATTGAATGCAACAGACACTGTGCCACATAGTCTGGCAAGAATCCCTCGTCATCATTGCCCCAGACTAGAATCTCTTTCGCTGCCTTAATAATAATAAAAAAATTATGCTTCAAAGAACCATCTCCTGTAGAAAATGTGATAAAACAAAAAAAAAACATGCATTATCATTATTAAACATATTTTTAAAAAATGGTTGGTGAAAAATAAAAATTGAATTAATTGTTCAGAAAACAGTTGTTGATGATAATAACAGCTTTCATACTGTATGCAAACGAGTGCACACGTACACAGAGAAGTGGATTTCAGCTTAAAATAAGATTGCGTGTCGACAACAGCTATGAATTTTTTCAAATACTAAAATATTACATAATAATTAATAATTTTTCGAATAAATAATAAAAATTTTTTTAAAAATGAAGTAATTTTTTTCTTTAAAAAAGAAGATTACTTCGGTTAGTTCAGTTATTTCAATTTCACTGCTGTCGTCAGAGATTGGTGAATCGTCGTCAATTATTGCTGTCACTGCTGAACTGTCGTCATCCTCATCATCCTCATAGATGGCCTTTCTTCCTTTGGGCACGATATCCATTTTACATGCAAAAAACCGCAACTAAAAATATTGTAAATTTTGAAAACAAAATTTACAATGAAAATATGAATATAATAACAATGATAAAACTTTTTGATGAGGTCAAAATTGTGATAAATGCGAACAGGAGAAGAAATAACCGTTAAAAAATAAAATTTTTATCAAAAATATTATATAAGATGAGTAGAAATGGAAGTGTAGAGAAGAAAAATATGAAAGCATTGGTTGAAATTGAAGCATAAAAAAATTATTATAACTGTAGGAGAGAAAGAAAACAGACAGCGTGTCGCCGCAACGGTCGGCTTGAAAGTCTGACGCCGAATTGAAGCGACTTGTTTAAATACTCAAGCAGTCAAGCAGTCGAGGCGCCACAGTGCGTGCGTGTGAAATTTCAGTGACTGAACAAGTTTTTCGCTTTAAACCAGCAAGCGATAATAAAAATCGATTTTCTTCGACACAAGAAGAATAATAATAAGAAGAAGAAGAAACAAAACTACAATAACAGCTCATAACAATTACTAATTGAAAAATTAAAAAAAAATATATATCGATATATAAACAGAAGTTAAAGGAAATTTTTTGAAAATACAAATTTGAAATTATTTTCAAAAACAACAGCCTATCGTGTATAAACAAGCAACGCTTGTTCGTTCGTCAAAATGAAGAAAATTCAAGCAAATGGCAAAAGCATTTTACAACATTTTGTAGTAATGTTTATAATGTTATCAAAATTTGTTAAATGTAAAAATTAACCTTAAGAACTTTACATTTTACAGAATTTTACAACTTTCCTAAGCCTAGCTTTCAAATTATGAAAATTTAGTTTGTACAACAATTATGCTTTTAAAATAAAAAATTAATAAACAAACTTGAACAAGTTGAACAGCAGATATATATATATATATATATATATATATATATTAAAAATAATAGATGGAAAATACAGATGAAGCTAAAATGTGGATTGAAGATGCGAATTAAATAACAACAATAAATGAAGCATTTACTTGTTTTTCTTGCTTTTCCTTTTTACTGCAAGACAAAATGTCTAGAGAAGTTGTTTAGTTGGATTCGACTGTGATTAGACGAATTTTTGCAAACGTACATCGCCGCGTACGATGATTGGTCGTTTTGTTCAACTAAACTACTGCTGAACAGCCTATAGGCGACAAGAAAGCCAGCCAGTCAGCTAGTCAGGAAAGCCGGTTCGCTAGCCACCAAGCCGCCTTGCTGTAGCTTTTCTTGAATCGAACGTACAAATTTAATTGTTTGAACAATGACCAGTTTTCGTAAAATTAATTTACAATTTTATTCTACAATCAAAAAATATGAAACAAAAATTACAAATAAAAAATATATTAATTTAAATCAGTCACATATGTGAAATGTGGATAAAAGAAAACCTACCGGAATAAGGAAAGGAGAAATGTTTTTTTTTAAAATCTAAAAGTGAAAAAACAATAAGCGCCGTTTTAATTCTTGCTTTAATAAATTATATTCAAATTGGGTCTTTTCCATGACGCCGCTGTTCTCTTGGGCCCTGCGCAACAAATAAGGCAACACCTCGCCTACTGGACCAAACGGCAAATACTTGTAAACCAAGAAGCCGGCGTTGGCCAGTGAAAAGGAAATCTGATCGCACATGCCGTACAATTGACCAAACGAAACACTGTCCGCCCATTTGCATGCTGGTCCAGTGGAATGATGTTGCAAGCTTTCCAAATTGGTCAACAAATGTTTGACGGATTGTTCGTTGTGCGTGGCGCAGATCAGATGCACTTTGCCAACTTGACGCGAGCTAATCTCCTTCAAAAATAAGAAAAACAAATTAATATATCAATAAATTAATAAAAAGAGTTGAATTTAGTGATTTTTGAACCTTGATCATCAGATCAATAATATTATCGTAAGTTTCATTTGTGAGGTCGTAAGTGTCGTTTATTGGACAGGTGTAGCCGAGCAGGCGGGCACGTTGCCTTTCGTGCGTCATGTAAGCACCGCGTACCAGTTTCATACCGATCGCGCATTCCCAGCGTCTTGCCAAGTGAAGGGCGTTGGTGACCAGCTTGTGTGCTTGCTTCAAATAAGCTTGATAAGTGATGAACACGACCGGCTCGTTCTTGCAATATTTTCTCATCAATTCCAAGGATAAAATGTTCGTCATTGGCAAGAAATATGATTGTTCCGCGTCGATCACAATGCGAACATTTCTCCTCACTGCGTGGTCGACAATTTCATTCAACCGTCTCACCATTGCTTCGTATTTCAATTGCAAATTTGCATCGTCCAACAAACTCCAATCTGCTAACATCATCCGCTTGATGCATTTCCAAGCGTCGACTCGGTCCAATATACCGTATGGGTAGAAGTCGACCAAGCCGTCGTTAGTTTTGCGCAAATTATCCATCCACTTGTTGTACAACTCTACCTGAATAAAAGGAGCATTGCAACAATAATTGATAATTGAAAAACAAATTGATGCATACTGTCCACTGTTGCTCTCCGCATCTGAGATTATTATTATTATTGCTGTTGTTGACGTTGAAATGGTCAGCAGCGATTGGTGATTCCAACAGATCTTCCCACGGAAGTCCAGTTATACGTTCAAGCATGGTCAGCGTCCGTGTCCAATTGTCGCTCAGCGTCAAAAGCATCTTCGGACAACCGAGCGATGTGAGCTTGATGGCCACCATTTGCAGTGGATCGTTCAAACTGGCCAACGCGTCAATGCAACCGATCAAAGTTTTCAACGTGCACTCTTCAACACTTCCGTCTGTAAAATTTGTTTATCAACACTTCTCATTTGAAGAAGAATAAAATTTTACCATTTTACAATGGTCGAGAAAAAATTAAATAAACAGCAATCAAAAATAAAAAATACCTGAATCATTGTCGAGCGTCTGTTCAAAGCAGTAGTCCAAAAGTGATCGCACATTTTTCGCCTTCAATCGTTTCACAGTTTCGACGGCATCATGCAAATTTTCACCGGCTACAAAGTGGCCATAAAATGTCGCCTTCATCAGGCTGTTGGAAATACGATCACCGAAAGTGCATCTCAAAATTTTGAACATATCCTCGCCACGGTCGAGCACCATTTTCTTGGAGCTGAGCTTCAGTACGGCCATTGAACGCAACAATTGCATTTTCGTTTTATGACCGAACGCGATTTTTGAATTGTCAAATTTCACCTCCGCCATTGTTGCACCTCTTTTCAGTCCACCATTGGACAGCACTGCGAACGTTCTGCACGCATTTTTGCATATTTTTGAAAAATATTCCAACTTAACCGAACCGCTTGACATCTAAGATTATTTATGAACAAAATTTGAAAAAATTAAAATAAAGAAAAAAATTTTTTTTATATTTTTTCACTTCTTTAATTATAATTCTATTGAAATGTTCAGTGCTGAATGGTTTGATCAAAATATAGCATCAATTTTCGATTAAATCCTATTATTATTTGAAAAAGCAAATTGGCCCACAGCCTCACTGCAACTCTGTGCAATGTAGCTAATATTAATGAAAAATAAATAATACATGCATAAAATAATGTTAAAAATTTTTTTTTCACATTTTCTTTAATTAAGAAAATGCATTTTCCTTGAAATTGAACATTATCATTTTATTATAAAGTATTTTCCATTATTAATACATAAAGTCCATTTACAACTCACACTTACAAATACTTATAAATACAGTAATCAACAAATCATGAATATCAACATGCTATACTTACCGTTTACTGTGAGATTTTTGAAAATCAATTAAGCAAAAACTGATTACAAAATACATTCATTTCTACGTACGCATAAAAGTGCAATTACAACTATAAATTGAATAAAATTATAAATAAAAAAACAAAGTAATTAAAATATTAATTGTTCAACATGCCAACCAATTGTGCATTTGTCATGCAACAAACAAAAGTGTGCAAAAATGTGAACACCTGTTTTTACTAACCATAAAAAAAGTTACGTTCGTTGAAAGTTGAAAATTGACACAATATTACGTTTTTTTCGGCTTTAAGTGAATGTTGTAATAATTGTTGAACCTAAAAAAAGTTGCAAAAACTGCTAATAAATAATTGTGATTACAACTTGAAAAAAAAAGGATTTCATCCGTGTAAAAACAATGCCAAAAATTTTTGAAAACATCAAAGAAAAAAATTTATTTTCTTCAAAATATATGACAATAGTTCAATTTCATCAGATTACTGACGCTGATTCAGCAGTTTCACCACTTCCAAGGATCTACACCATTCGGAATATTCTTTTTTGCCATTAGCCCTGATTTGTTCTTATAGCTTGATAAGATCTTTTCCCAGTGTGTCCAGTAGCAGTAAACTGCAAAAATGAACAATAAAACAATATTACTTAATTATATCAAACACAACTTGCTTTGATTAAAACAAAAATTCTCCTATGAAAGTAGTTTTATATTTAGAAAAAAAGACATAATTTATGTTTTAAAAATTCAGTTATTGATGTCAAGCTTACTTATGAATACTGAAACACCAACTGCCGGTATCAATCGTTTGTGATTTTCTACAAAATTTTTCATGAAATATGAAAAAGAAAATGTCGCCATGTTAAAAGTGAAATTTCAATTGGCAACCAATTTCAGCTTATTGGCTTGTTTGAATTTTTTTGTTCGATTGCTGTCAAGGTATATCAAGCCCCCGCTTGCAATCGGAAACAGAATAGCCCACTTAAATTTTCGAATGCTTTGCAACAGCATAAAATGTTAAATTTCAAAGCAAATTTTCACCGTAAAAACTTACAGTACTAATCATGGATGATAAAGCTCCTCAATCATACTGTGGTAAAATTTTACAATTCAAATCAAAATAAGCCGAATAATCTAAATATAAATATTGTATTTCGACAGAAACTTTTAAAATTGTTAAATAAAATTCTTTTAAATTTTAAACTTTACTTCAAAATATGAAAAACGTCACATTCTATTTTAAGAATAAATTTGAATGCGAAATTGATAAATGTGATGTTGCTTCGATAAAATAAATAATGAAAATTGATATAAAAAAAGAAGAAAATAAATCAATACAAATCTTGTACTTTATCTTTCAGCAAATGAAAAATTAGAATTTTACTTTCGATCATTTTTCGAAAAATATCTTAGTAAAAAAATAATTTGCATTCAAAATAATAAATTATATGCAATAAAAAAGTAGTAGAATAACAAAAAAAAACAACGTGAAAATCATACTGTACGATACAAGGAATTAAAAGTCGACAAATGAAAGCAATCGATATATATTTATCTGTTTGAATTTCCAACTGCCGACCAATGTTGACAATATTGGCTGAATGAACGATCTGTTGTTGCAATTGCTCAGCCGGCAACTAACTGCTCACGTTACTTTGGATAATGCAATTAAGAACGTCGCGATTGGATAAATCTGCATAAAATTATTAATTGTCAATCATTCATAAATAATTTCGATAATTTGGATTCTGTTCCACCGAGGACCGTTGTTGTTTTGTTTTTTGAATTCTGCAAGTTGAAAGACAAAAAAAAGGGAAAATAACTACAAGTTCAATCGTGTATCGTCGAGACATTTTCATTGGCTTGTTTTTTTTGCATATTCAACGACGGTGCATCATTATTATTGGCTTTCAGTTGTGAAATTTGCATGAATAATGCTAACCGTCCGCTTCGACGTGTGCAGAGAATGCGCTGAGGCTATTTGAGAGAAATGGCAATTTGTTCAACCAGACAACGGTGAAAAATTGACAAATCGATCATCATCTCCAGTTCCAGGCCAGACCAATGAACACAATTTCACTTCACGTCGGTAAGCAGCGAACGAAAGCCGCCGCACCACGCCCGTAGCTTTTTCCTTTGTTTGTCTGTATCGCAAGCTTGATTTATTATTCGTTTGTCTTGATTAATAATAATAATAATTATTATTATTAAATTGCATTTCAATATAATCTTTCTGATTGTCACCCATTTTCTAGATTGTGCTTATGATAATTTCTTCCGTTGTCACAACGGTGATTGTATTGAAGAAAGTTTGGTGAAACGTTGCGACGGAGTTGAGCAGTGTCCAGATGGTAGCGATGAGCTCCACTGTTACAAAGCCAGTGAGTTTTCTTTTTCTGTTCTACAAATTCACATCCACCACAATAAAAATCTTCCACTGTTTTTCGTTGTACATGCTAAATTTGTGTTGTTATTCATATTTGTTCAAGTGACTCATGCGCAAGCTCAATACCGTGTGCCGAATTTCTCAATTGTTACCACAATCGTTTTACCAACAATAGCAGCTTGCATTGTGCTTGTTGTCAGCATGTTGATTGGAATCAAAAAATGTCGTCAATGGGAAACTGACCGAATGACGGAGATGAGTGAGTTACTTTGATTGCTTCATACATATTTCGAGTTTCCAACCTACTCTATTAATTGTCAAAAATCAATCACATATTATACCAGCGATGATGCTAAGCCGATCAATACATAAAAGTCGATGCTCAGAAATTTCTCATACAGTATGCTTCTGATAAATAGGTTGTTTTTGTAAAATTTAATAAAAATTATTTGGAATTTTTATTTCCAATATAAGATATGCTTGTGATAAATTAGTTTTTCAATTTTTTTATGCGAATCAAATATTTTCATTCACATTCATGCTCATTTAACGATGACATTAGACAAAAAAATGCTTCGATGCATGTTGTTTTGTATATATTTGCAGGAAGAATTCGTCAAGTGATTCGTACGCTTACTGCTACTTTACAAGAGAAAAACTGCCAAAAGCTTGAAAGTAAGTTTATAAATTGATTAATCTATTGGTCGTTGGTGTAAATTTTTTTTTTCATTTCAAGAAGCAATATATTGTCAACAACGACGTCGACATTTGGAAAATCACGACCAGCAAAGGTCCGGTGATCAGTTCGACTCGTCGTCGGTCAACAACGGTCCACCACCCTGTTACAAGCATGTCCGAGGGATGATGAGAACCGTTGATGACGACGACAGCAAAGCAGGGTTGAGGACCGGCGGCAGTCCACCGCCGACGTATTCCAACACCATGTTGCAAGCATTGTGCGAAGAGTTGAACAATTATTCGACGAGAACACAAACCAACAGCAATAATAATAATTTGAATTACAATTATTGGAAAGAGAATGGAAATTATTGTAAGCAAAAGAATCAGAACAATCGTCGTCAGCAAGTTGATTGGGTGTGATTATGATTTTTTGGTTCACAAAATTCCATTTTTCCTTTTCCACATACATACACACTGCCTTACCACAACCACACCTTATGTTAATTTTAAAATTTTCAAAAACAAAAAACATGAAAAAAAATTTTTTTTTTCTTTCTCTTCTCAAAATTTGCATTTATTCAATAAAATGCAAATATTATATATGAAAAATTTGTCAACTGATGAAAAACAACAACAACAACAGAACAAACTTTGAAAATTTTGCATCAATGAAGTTGATGTTGTTGCGCTTTCCAAGCTGTATCTTTGACCACTTGAACGGTCAGATTGCTAACAAAAGGATGCAGCTTGGCGCAAACCCTGGCCAAGACGAGCTGCTCGTCGGCGTCGCGCCTCACCCGCACCAGCAATGAGCCTGCCATTTTGTTGAACGACAACTGCCAGAAGTGTTCGTCGGTCACTTCAAGCACGCCGTCCAACGTGCCACACTCGCGCAGGCACTTCTCCAACTGTGGAAGCATGTAAGACGGACAGCTCTGCAACAAAATTCCACCAGTATACACTGCCAACGGATACATCGTACCGATGAGCATTGTCGCGTACAGTAAGCAAAATGCGGCGTCACATTTGGTATAATTGCTGAAAAGTGAAAAACAAACAACTAAACACAAGCAATCAAGCTAACAAACAAACAAACAAACTATTCTACTCACTATGCTTCAATGCATATGTAATTGCATATACAAAGCGTCCATCCGGAGAGGGAGATCAACAATACTGTATTGATTCTGGGCAAAAGGAACGCACTGAAGACGGGCAACACGCGGCACAGGGCGTGGCTGAAATCGGCCGCCTGTTCTTGAAGCCAACTGGAACTGCTGGCCGTGATCACGTGAGTCAACGACGCGCTCGGTACGGCGTAAATTATGTACAGTTGCGTGAAAAAAGCCAACGACGGCGCCAGCACCAGCCAAAAATTGGATACCAACGGCGAGCCGTCGTGGTGCGATTCCAACAATTGCTCGAAGCTCTCTTTGACCACGAACAGGGCGCCCAGTTGGACAAGCATCGTGATGCTGAACAAGCCGACCACGTCGGCACGTTCATAGCCGTAGCTGGTGTTGTTGCTGTCGGTGTTTTTGCCGTTGACGATCATGCGACGACCATGGTCAGAGTTCAAAGCCGCGACAAGCAGGTCGAGCAACAACGACATGCAATGAAAGATGCACATCAGCGAATATATTTGAAGCACTGGAAATGAAAATGAAAAAAAAATACGAACGAATAAAAACTTCTACAACACCATTACTTAAACTTTTCGTGTACGACACAGTGAACAAGATTACAACAAAACAGATTGCACTCAACATTGCCGAACCCAAGTTCAATCGACCCTATTGAAAGAAAAAAAAAATTAATAATAATCTCAATGACAACAACACCAACAACAACATAATTTTCTTAATTTCACCTGAGGCCAAGCCAAAGCTCGACAATACAATCGATACA
Source organism: Trichinella papuae (assembly GCA_001447755.1). Lineage (NCBI taxonomy): Eukaryota > Metazoa > Nematoda > Enoplea > Trichinellida > Trichinellidae > Trichinella > Trichinella papuae. The sequence continues at coordinate 70,464 of JYDO01000179.1, read as the reverse complement.
TTATTGCTGCTGTTTCACTACAAAAATACATATTAAACAACAATGTGATGCATTGTAAAAAAATGAAATATTTGGCACAAATATGCTTTTTCTGGACAATATCCTGTCAAAAGATGGCACATCCGACATTTGAAAATTTTGAAAAAAAGAAATTTACTCACTTCCAACACTTCACTTGTATCATCAGAGTAGCATTAAAAAATATTAAACAAAAAAAAGACGGATTAAACTAAAACTAGACAAAAAAAACAAAGAAAAAAAGAGCTCAATGGTTGTCGTAGTAAATATTGTCAAGCCTCAAGTCTCAAGCCTGCCTGCCTGGCCATTAAATGCAAACAAGCAAAGCATAAAGTAGAAAAGTCGGTGGGAAAATGATGGTTCAATCGTTCAAACGAAAACACCAAGCTTCGACACCGGATATGACAAAGTCGGTGGACTGAGTCAGTGGTTGATTGGCGAACGTGTCGCAGGGTTCAGTTCTGCCGTGGTAGAGGTCGCTGTCCAGCCAGAGACCGTTGACTCCATTGCTGGCACCGAAAGCCAAACTCTCGCCACTGCCTTTGACGATGTAGTTGTTGGCGCCGGTCCAACGGTACACTTGGAACTGAGGATAGTCGGTGAAAAGTAACGACTCGCCGGTGCCGTAGAAATGGTCTGAAATGGCGATCAAACAATTGACCACACAGCCGAACGTGTGCTCGTCCGTGTCACGGATGACCAACAACGACGGCGACATGCAATCTTTGAACAAGGCCATGTGCCGGTACAGGGTTGACAAGGCGAAGCCGTGCAATTCGCTCGAATAGACCAACACCCACGGATATCCTTGAGCTCGGGCTGGCAAAAATTCCATCAAACGACGAATGGTCGACTTTTGCAACAGACGCGACTCTTGGCAACCGCTTGGCAACGGCTGCTCGGCCAATGAGCTCAAGTTGGAAAGTGACAGTCGACGTTTCGCTTCTTGAACGGTCACAATTTCCCACTGGCGATTCAGGGAACACTTTTCGGGTGTGAGAAATTGATTGTAAGCCGCATGAGCTGGCAAATCTTGGTCGTCACCATTGACAATGACGAAAGATCGATCTTGGTCCGACGACGACGACGATGACGACGGCAGGGGAGCAGTACAGTCGGCTGAGGTCGACGACGACAAGGACAACGCCCCTTCTCCAGCACAGCAGTCGGTTCCATACTTGTCCGGACAGTGAAGAAGTAGAAAAGAGCAGAACGAGTCGGCCATCTCTGGCGGAAAGCTGAACCAAAACTGCGTCTTCGAAGACGACGACGACGACGACGACGACTGCTCACTTTGCTTAACTTGGATGTGCAAGAAGAATGGCATCTCTGTGCAAACTTCACCCCGTCTTTGGTAAGGAAACAGCTCGTCTACCGTGGGAAAAGGGCAACCGTCACTACTCTGACTATGCAAATTGTTGCGATTCTGCAAGCACGACGACGTATTAATTAATTAATCAATTTGCTTCAACTTTACTCTTACCGCAATTTCTCGAGCTTCAGCGGTTTTACGTTTCAATTTCGACAATGCAATTTCACCTCGTTCACCAGCAGCATGGGATGTTGATGATGCACTGTTTTCGTCGTTCAATTTCAAACCAACCGATTCTGAAATAAACAATTCAAATAAATGATTTTCAATCAAAACAAACAAACAAAGCAAAACAAAACCTTGAGTATTCAACCAATCCGTCGAAATTGTCGCAATACGTTTGGGCACACCGGTGACCAATTTGGCCGCCTTGGCCGCCGCCATCGCACCGGTACCACCAACCGACTGAGCTCTGTTCAGTATCGAATGGCCGGCTCGATTGATGTAAGACATGCCCATCTGCGACAATGGCGCCAGAGACAACGCCTTGAACACTCTGGTTCGGTTGGGCAACGCCGACATTGGATCCACTTGCTCGTTATAACAATTCAAATCTTGCTCTTCTTTAGTATCTTCGGCATTTTCCCCAAATAGATCACACAAGTCATTTTCAAGGCATTGATCATCGTTTGACGATTGGGCTTTTTGGACAATGGCTTCTTCCGTTTCAACACCACCATCACCAGCAGCAGCAGCAGCAGCAGCAGCAGCGGTGGCATTTTCCGTATCTGCAGAAGGGCTTGTGCACGGCGAGTGACGGTCACTGGTGCTGAGCGTCGGTGAAGGGTAAACGAGCTCTTCGGGCGACGGCCGGTCAGTGAGTGCAGAGACGTTGTTGAACAATGAAACTGATACCAACTGTTCCAATGCCACCACCATGCTGTACTTTTCGACGCCGTTTTCAATAACCAACGGATGACTGACATCCGGATCGAACATCAAACAATTGGGCGTTGCCAATAGTACACCGCTGACCACACCCTCAGTTTCGGTAAACTCACGAACTTGGATTTTCATAAATTGACGCAAACAGTCGGCGTCGGCGTCACCTCTGCTGCCAGCTTGAGCATCCAAACAACTTTCGTCGACCTCGAAGCTGGGCTGCTTGTACAGACTGACCAACGGTGCCGCCGCCGGCTTCGACGAATCACCGGCACAAGAATCAACCGAGTCGACCGGCGGCGGCGAGGGCACAGTGGACTGGACACAGTGCCCAGGGTAGCGTTTCGGTTTGGTAGAACCGTTGCTGACCACTCCGGCTGAGGGTAGGTGCAAAACTTGACCGGGAAAAATGATTCGATTGCAAAGTCGATTCAGCTTCATCAACTGACCAATGGTCATGTCGTGTCTGGCGGCGATGCCTTCGAGCGTGTCCATCGACTGAACCGTGTACAGAAGTTCCTCTTCTTCGCTATCGTTCGACTTGCTGGACATGCTGTCGACGGTCATCAGTCAACGGATTATATATTTATTCTTATTCTTTTGCAAACAACTTTCCTCTTTCAATGTGTTTTCATCATCATCATCATCATTTTCATTCACACCACTACTTACTCACTGCTCTTTTTGCTGCTTCTGCTCGTGAAACAAAGAAAAAAATGCATCTCCGTCGATCTGCAAAAAAATACATCCAATTGAATTATAAATTCTAATTATACAATTCATCAAAATATTCATCCATTTTATATAAAAGCTCAATTTCCCGTTTTACTACGTCGAGATGTTTGCTTAATAAAAACAAGAAAACTCCACTCGCTTTTACCATCAGACCAGACGTGCTACCAAATCATTTCCTGGTATTGAAACAAAAAATAGAACATAAAAAAAATAAACAAAACTAATTTTTCCTGCTGATTGTTTAAACGTATTCGGCTGTATCTGTTTTTTTTTTTGAAAACAAAATTCCACCAATAACAGCAATGATATAACTGAAAATTGAAAACATCCACGCCAACGCCCTTCCTGGTCAGTGGAAACAAGTTGCAAACTGCAGTTTCTTTCAAGGCAATCAACATTCAACTGTTAGCGATCGACACGCAAATCGGCAAAATATAACTCTACCAAAATGTCAGCCGCTTAGTTGTAAACAAAATGCAATACACCCACCAAGAAAACCATACATCACACAATATATATATATATATATGAAGTCTTATTATACATACATACATACATAATATAATCTCATTAAAATTTCACTTTTCTTAAAATATTATTAATTTTCTGGTCTTCGTTTTCGACAATCCATTTTTCCCGCTTTAAAACAAACAAATCATCATACATCTAGCAAACAAGCAATCAAAACGATGCTTGATGTCGCATTAAAAGTGGACTGTGCAAGTAGCAAAGTGGATCTGATGTCACGTTGAAATCAAAGAAATAATTCACGATAAAGTTTTAAAAAGTTTGCCTTTAAAACAACAACAAAAATATGCTTATTCGACTTTTTTTTTGAAATTGCATTTGATGATGAAAATAATTTTCCAAAATCCAAACAAAAACCATCGAAAATAGAAACGTATAAAATTAATGCTTCATTGAATTGATGCGTCAATTATCAAACATGAAAATATTTCTGCCGTCGTTGAAGGAAACAATTCATCAACGAGCAGAGAGAACTGTTCAACTATTATGAAGAAAAATATTCAATTTCCAGTCAACAAAGCAGCACATGCACACAACTTTGTGCATCTCACACAACATCCGGTGAAGAAGAAGAAGCAGAAGTTTACAAACTTAGTGGTCCATCACTCTGCAAAAGAGGAGAGCAACTCTAATTTGCGTGTAAATCAAACGAATATAGCTTGGTGAAGTTGAAGCAATTGCGTCAGTCGAATTAAGCATTTCAAAGCAAATGAAAGTAATCGATCGTCAAGCTGAAGACACACACACACACACAGACACACCAGCAACATCAACCAATGGCACCAAAGCCAGTAATGTTAAATGCTCCAAAATTCCAAAATGTCTTCTTAGCAAGCAAGCTTTGGCAAAAGATTTCGCTTCAGTTCGATTTCATTTCAACAATTTTACCAAATGTCGATTAAAAATCCAATAAATAACCATCAATGCCGAATTTGAACAACATTTAACAACATATACAGAAAACTATTAAATGCTAGTCAAAGTTGTAAACTGTAAAACAATGATAATTCTTCATTCAAAGCAAAAAATCAAAATTTTAAAAATACTTATTATTCTTTAAAATTTTCAAATACAATACAAAATTCATGTTATTCTATCAACATGATGAACTATTGTTGGTAAAAGTTGGCCAGTTCAATTCAAAAGAACCACTAATTCAATGACTTGAACATGCAAATAACTTTTATAACAAAATCACACCTATTAACAAAGCACAGAGCAACATTTAAATAAAAATCAAAAAGTACAAACAACTGCTTGTAAAATAAATACATTTGACTTAAAAATTCAATTTTTTCTCAAGCAAGGCTAATTATTTATATTAAACCAGTTCCACTCGACAGAAATAAATAATTAAATCACTAAATCACAAAATGTCATTAAAAATTGCCATCAAGAGAAATATGCATAAGAATGAATAACTGTTTCTGAAAAATCTGCCCAAGACAAACTGCACAAAGCTGCAGTAAAATTGAAAATTTATCATTTCTAAAGCAAAAAAAAGATAATCATATAATAATAAAAAAGTGAAACCAATCTGCTCGCCATTGACAGTAAAAGTGATGGTCAAGTTCAAGAAAAATTCATTTTTCGAAATAAAACATTATTTTCATCGTATACAACTAACTGTACAAACAAATAATTACGCAGGTGAAATATACTGCGTATTGTGACGTCAAGCAGAATATACCAAAACAACAACAATAAAAGTTAGCTTTCGAATAAGAAAAACAACTGCATCAATTTTACAAAATGCTGCATAAAAACTGCAAAATTGCATCACTTGATCGGAACTGAAGTGTAAGATCAATGGTGAAACTGTGATTTCAACGATTACTTGCAGGCTTTACCAAAGCAGATCAAAAACAGACAGATACGAAAGTGGGAAATGCCATTTTCAAAAGACGTTGGAACGCGCGGTGTGAGATTGAATATACAAGTGAAAATTGATTGGTCACAAAAGCATCATATTTATTGCGATTATTTTTAAAGCATCCGCTGATATGGCGAATAAGAAATCGATCGTCAATCGTATGCAAAATTAACAACAACATGTCCACTGGCCGTTTCACGACCGTTTGCAAAACAGAATCTTAAAAGATCTTAAATTGCAGCTTGAAAAGCTGTGAAAACAAAACAACACAACATCTAACTAAATCTATTGACAATCAAATTGACTGTGTGACTCAAAATTGGTAAAATTGAATTGAAAAATCGCTCCAAACATATCATCATCACATGACAATGTCATTTTCAATCAAAAATAAATTAAAACCGCCAACTTATTAAACTGTTGCATTTTAGCTGAACAGTTTTTTGAATGAGCTATTTTTTTTAAATAAAATAAAACAAAAACTTCATCAATACTAGGCGATTTTTTTATCAAAGACAAGCAAGTATTATTGTTGTGCAAATGCCAACGATGAAAATGCTCTCACGGACTTTCATCGATTTTTTCTGATTCAATCGCGATCACACAATGAACAAACCATCAAGCAAAAACTGCCCCGAAAAAATTGTCAATTACATACCATATAGTTTAATAACTGGTGCAATAAACACCGTAAATATTTATATACGATATACACATATTTCAAATATCACAAGTTGCAAACGTGACAATTTGCAGAAACAGAAATTAAAGAAAACTCTATAATATTAGAAATCACATTAAGCAATTTATAACAATAAAGATATATATTGAATTTCAATGACTTTCAACAGAAAATTGCATAATCTAGAAATGTTTTCCCAACAGCAAGCAACTTCGATCACAGAGCTGTGCAATTATTCTACCGATTGAAATGTCTAAAATGATTTCGATTTTTTCGGCTGATATCCATGAAAAAAGAAATAACAAATATAATTTTTTTCAGAAAAAAAATGTCAATTATTCACGCATTCTCTGCAACGTTCATGCTTCATGACGCAAAATGACATCTAAAGTAATCTGCTCAAGTTTTTGTCCTTACTTTATTGCAAACATCACAATTCAACAAATCAAATTATAAAAATTGAAAATATTCAAAAAGGACCCACTTTACGATGCATTACACAATGAAGGTGGACTTTTATAAAATTGGTTTATCTGTCTGAAAAATTTCTTCTACCAATTGTCATTTACATTATCATAACAATTTTCACAAATGAAACATGAATAGAAAGAATAACGAACAAAGAATATAAAAAATAAACTTCAAACGAGTATATTTAACTGTCGTGACAAAAAATTGACCTATTTGAACAGAAACACAGAAACCAGTAGTCAGTCATTTGTAATTAACCGTTTGCATTGCAAATATCATGAAAACGTATACAGCAGAGATTAAATTTAAAACAATGTTACTATTAATAGTTTACAATGAGAGCGGTAGCGCTAACATTATTAACAAAGAGTAAAACCGTCTGATAAAGCAAACGCACCAACAAAGAAGGATAAGAGATAAGAAATGCTGTCGAATAAGCTCGAATTACATTGACACATCTAATGCTAAACATGCAATAAATTCTTTCTCTTAACAACAATTTTTAGTGCGATATAAAGTAAACAGCAATTGCTCATTCACGGCTGAAATCATCGAATTCAAGTTTAATGAAAAATTTCCCTTAATTCTGGCTGACAATCATCAATCAAAAATAAATTGTCTAATGCAAAAAATTAGAAAAAAATCTACAGTTCTTATAATTAAAAATGTTACGCTACACAGCCCGCATAATTTTGCAAATAAGGATTAAAATTTTCATTTTAACTAAGAAACCATAACTGCTTGAGAAAGATTCACAAAAGCTGCATTAAAAAAATATCAATAGCAGAGATAAATCAGTTCCAACGTCAGCATATCAATTAAGACATTTTCAAGGAGATCTGATGACAAAACACAACGCAACTAATAATGCAATTTAACGTAGAACACAATCTCACGTAAAAAATACTTTCATATTGTTTAAAGTAACGAAAACTGAACAGCAATTTTAAAGAAAAAAAATTAATTAAATCACATACCACAATATAATGCCTTCGAGAATCAGTGAAATGCGGTTGCAGCATAACATGTAAGGCAGTATTCACTATATTATTTTTTCGTGCATATCATGAAAGCTGCATTTCTTAAATAAAAAAACCCATTCAAAATACGACAGTTAGAAATAATTCAAGTACATACCAGACGCTCGTCAATGTGAAACATGACAAATGCACTTTTACAGTATACTAATTTATGATTAAAAAGTTATACAAATATATACTAAACTCAATGTTATTTTAAGAAGTTCATCAGTGATGAAATGATAATAAATTTCCTATTATAAAATTAAGATTAGTTAATGGCCTTTAATTTGTGGTATATTATTTCAGGTAATTTGTTTTTTACGCGCATATTCTTCATAAATTATCAAAATAAACGACTTGAATATTGTTAAATATTTTGCTAAAATAACTGAAAATTATACATTAGAATTTGAAAAGAAGCGTGAAAAATATGCTACACATGAAGCTAAATTAAACATCTTTAAAAATATCTTTAATCAACAGTTTATCAACAGAAAATGTAAATTTAAATTCTTTACACAAATATATAAATATTTATTTATATACACATATAGGTTTATATATTGAATTTATTCTAAAATTTATTCATACAGTATTTTGATATAAGAATCGTAATGCTTGCATTTTCAAATAGGATACTGTAATTGTGGCTGTCCGTTCGATGATCTTCATCCGGCGATGGGATTGGAAGGCACAGTGATGGATGTTGACAGTTCACGCAGTGTTCTGGGTGCAGGCTTGGCCAAGCAGAGGAAACGTGGTCGTTTTTGTGACGTGCACTTTTCAGTTCGCGGACGCAGGGTTTCTGCCCACCGGTGCGTTTTGGCCGTGCGTTGTGCTTATTTCGACACGGACGTGCCTGTGTACAACAACAAAGACGATCCAATACCAGTGTCCTGCACCACTGTTGGCTTGTTTCAGCAGCTGCTTGACTACGCATACGACGGGACGGTCGAGTTGAACCAGGGGAACGTGTGTGAATTTCTCACGTTGGCCGACATGTTCGGCGTGCATGGCTTGGCAGAGCAGTGCAAAACGTTCCTTAAGTTGAACCTGAGCATCGACAACTGTGCCGAAATATTCAAAGCGGTCAACAACATGAGCTATCAAGACTTGACCGCCTATGTGGAACGCTTCATTGCTAGCAATGCTGACGACGTGCTCAGAAATAGTTCCAGTTCGTTGTTGGCTCTGACCATTGACCAAGTTTTGCCATTTTTGAACGTCGTCCAAGCTGGCGCCAGCGTTGAAACTTGGATGGAGTTCGCTTTTCGTTGGACTTCATTCGATCTCAGCGCTAGGGAAAATCAATTCCACGCCCTTCTAGCGGTAAAGCCGACGGCACTGAACCCGAATGACATTTTGCCCACTACCACGGATTTGCTGGTTTCCGATGCTCTGATCGCCCCCGGGTCGATAATTATAGATGATCAATCGACGGACAGAGTTGGTTTTTTTTTTTAATTTTTTCCTGTTTGTTTGTTTGTTTGTTTTGCTTTGTTTATTGTATTATTTTCAGAGCTTGTTTCGTTGTGCAAAGTGCAATTATAGCACGTATTCCAATTATCGACTCAAAAAGCACGCCATGTCTGTACATTCAGTAGCGAAAACTTTCAAATGTCAATTGTGCGATTTTCAGTGCGAATATAATCGTCAGTTTTACCAGCACATGCGTGAGCATTTTCCTGTATGTGAAAAATTCATTTGCTTTATCTTAGCTGTTCTGCTTTTTTTTAAAAGTAAAAACAAATAAGATATTTTACTTTTTCAGGGGCCTCCATTTGTCTGTGACATCTGTGGTCATAATACGAGAAGAATTTCTTTGCTGCTTGATCACCGCCTCACCCATACTGACCAGTGGCCATTGGAGTGTCCGCATTGCAATCAACGTTTTCGCACGCAGTCGAATTTGAAATGTCATTTAGATTGGCATGGTAAGTAAGCATGCGCTATATTTATCTTTCAAATGAAAATGTGAATTTTTGAATGCATTTTTTTCAAACTGAATTGTGATGCTTTGTTGAATCGTAGTACTTTGATATGGTTAATACGATTTGTTATTGTCGATTTGAGTTGAATGTGACCAGTAGTGAAATTTTTCTTCATTTTTTTGCTTCAGCTCCAAAAACTTTTCCCTGCAGTGTCTGCAATAATAGTTTTTCAAGCAAACGAAGATTGCAGATCCACATGCGTTCACACGACACCCTCAGGCCATACCATTGTGAACATTGCGGTTTCATAAGCAAGTACAGATCGCATTTGCAAACGCACAAGAGAATCCATTCAGGAAATGTATTCCGCTGCAAAGAGCCGCATTGTAACTTTTTCGCTGCCAAACGTTCCCACTTGATTGGCCATTTGAGAACTCACGCTGGCGAGAAGAAATTTTGCTGTTCAAAATGTGGCAAAGCATTTTTGGAAAAGTCACACTTAGTCCGTCACGAGCGGATTCATTTGGAAGTGAAGCCGTTTCCATGTGCACATTGTAATTTTTCCACCGCTAGACGAGACAAGCTCAAGGAGCACCAACGTCGTATGCATCCGACCACGTTGGACGAGACGATAACCAGCAGCACTGGCAGCAGCGGTGGGCAAACGGCAGTGATTAACGGAACTCATCATTGTAATAGCATCACTTCCAACACTGGCAACGTCACCAATAATAACAACAATCCGAGGCAAAGCTATGAGCTGAACATTGCTGAAGAGGAGCAACAACAACGACGACAACAACAACAACAGCAGCAACAGCAACAGCGAAACGAACAACAGACATCATCTTGCTTGGATAGCTTTCATCAGATGCTTCTGGAAGATGTCGCCTCATCCAGCTTGTTTCCTAGTGACTTTTTGGACGTTGACGGTGTCAGACTTGACTCGACCAAGAACGAGCTGACCGATTTCGCTGGCAGTTTGCTGTTTGATGGTGAAAGTATGGATTTGTTTCTGAATGTGGATACACAAGGGCCGTTCGTCAACATCAGTCATAATTCTCATCACCGCGGCTCACCTCCTTGTTTGCCGTCGGTAGGAGACGACTTTTTCGGCTTACATTCACGAAGACGATCACGCTCCGCTTGTCGGCAGTAAATTTTAAAAAATGAAAGTAAGAATTGAAAAAAAAACGACACACATCCATATCCAATGTTTTATGTTTGAAACGTGGTTGTGTTCAAAATATGAAGTGAAAAAATAATACACTACATTACAACATTATCTTTGTTATTCTCTGTGTTCTGGTAAAAAACAAAAGGCAAAACAAAATCATTGATTAGCATCAATAGTAGAAAAATGTGGATGAGAATGATATTGAGTACGTGTGTGGTGATTATAATTTCATTTTTCTCTCTTTAAAATATTCTGTTGTTTGTTTGTATGTTTGTTTGTTATTCTTCTTGTTTTGTCATTGTCTGGTTTTCTTTACCCAACAATTGATGCAGAAGTGGATCGTTGTTTCGCAGTGAAAAGTGCATTGTACGCTTGGCGTAATAGTCACTGTCTGATCGCAGGTTGTCGACCACATCTGCATACAGATGAGCTCTGCCGATCGCCGTGCCGGCGGTTGCTTCACGTAGATGAGTGAAATGAATATGCAAATGATAATAAGTCGGTTGATAATGGAAAAAGATGCACAAGCGATTCACTGGTACACCGTAGCGTTCTTCTATAGTGACCTAGATAAAAGATGTGAAAACGGGTATTTTATTTTTGAAATGATTATATGTTATATGTTCAAGTGAATAAATAAAAAGAACTGAATGGATGAACATAATCTTAACTGTACTCTTGGTCCAGATGTTCTGCAGCATGGGCAAATGTTCGGCGCGTAAGTCTCGCAACGATTTCAAATTCTGACGACGACAAATGGCGGTCAGATAGAGCTGGTTCACATCCTTTCCATCCCAGCGCAGACTCGGCGCCAGTATGAAGCCAACCTCCGGATCTGGATCGTTGCATACGATCCGTTCACTTTCAGCCGTACCGTCGAGTACGTTCTGAACCCACTGAACGAATGAATGCACAGGAAAATGAGATTTTTTCAGTTATTAAACGTTAAAATTATGTCAAACTTACTTGCAAGCTCAGTTTATGTTTCTCTATATATTGCAAAGTGATACTGCGATAATCGTCCGCCGTTTCTGAAACCATGCAACGCTCTTGTTCGCTCCATTTTTGGATATGCTGTTCACTAGCTGGCTGTATCACTGTCAACTGTAAAGCTTAAAAGAATTTTTTTTTTAAATACAATACTTTATGAATATATATCTCTTCAACTATTACTAACAGGTAAACCATCATCTATTTCAGTTAAGTTAAAACTTTTCAATATTTACCTCACGCACGCACGAATTGGATTAATGATCTGAAAGTTATTACTGAACCAATGAAGAAACTGAATATAAAAAATAGTCGACGAGCTTGGTTTTTCAGCTGTATTCTTTCAGTTTCAATCATAACTTAACTGTGTTGTTCGATCGAAAGATTGATTTTTTCCCGCGTGCGGTTTTTTTTAATGAAAAACATGAAAACACTAAAAAAAATATAAACTTTCGCTCTTGATTATTTTTAAGAAACTGTAACATTTTGAAAATCATTCTGCAACACATTATGAAAAATCTCATTTTATCGCATTCAAATTCTTTCATTTCAAATTTTTCAAACTTGAAAATTTTGAATTTGAATTATTCAACAACTCGCACATAAACAACGTTGCATTTCAACAGAAGAAATGAAACTTTCACAACAAATCTAATAATAAGATGCATTTTAACGTAGCATATTAAAAATGAAAAAAATAAAACTTGAAAATAATTGAAGCAAAATTACCATTTAAATCGTCGTCCGGTTGTTCAGCAACGGCCAAGTGAATACTGTAGACATCGTTGTTCATCAAATTATTTGTCAATTTGATTGCGTCATTTTTCAACAGCTTGAATACTTGATTTTCAGAAAAAGGTTTCTTTTCAAAAATGACCACCGCATTGTCCAACTGTGTGTTTTCATCGTCTGCGGATGATGAACGCTGTTTAGCATGGATGGCTATCATTTTCGTGTTCGGATCTTCTCGAAGCACTCGAACAGGATCGAGCAGCAAACGTTTATCCTCATTTTCCATTCTTGTCGAACGACAGTAATATTAAGAAATCAAATAAATTAAAATAATTAAACAATTAAATGAAAATATTGGATAAAAACCATCATCTAAAATTAAATAATAGCGATGATCAATTTTAATTTTTTTTTTCACACGCATGCATTCCTAGTTATGGACAGTTTGTTTCACAAGACGTCGAAAATTCAAAAATGCATTCACAGAAGGCGATTCACGTTTAGCAAATGAACGATACATTTCCAATTGTTTCATCGACCCATCTGACAATAAATAACAATTTTTGAATCTGAAATTAAATTATGTATTTTTTTAAAAATTATATATAAAAAATGAAAAGTTTACTTTTTACAAAAGTTCACAAACTCTGCACTGTTTATCTGAGTGTTTTCACCAATATCGTTGATCAAATCGCATGCAATGATCTAATTGAAATGAAAAATCAAGAGAACAACATAAAAACAAAACACATATACTATATTATTAATAATAATATATTAAAATTTATCTCACTTCTGATAACAACTGCCTATAATAAGAGGAGGCAATCTGCTCGTCGACCACTATTGAACTGTTGCAAGGCAAATAATCGCCCTTTTCCCAGCCGTATGGGAAATACTGTCTCGACAATTCGCGGTAAATATCAAACCAAAATTTAATAGATCTTAAAAAAACCAATTATAAAAAAACGATTAAAGTTAAAAATCATTTTATAATTGACTGACGATTTGTGAATAAGTAAGTCAAATTCGCTGAGAAGAATATTTTGAACCAATGCAGGAATTTGCATTTCTCGAATTGCTGTATAAAAAAAATCCAAACAAAAATTATAAACAGTTCCTTTATTCATAAATAATATAAAATAAAAATTACCATGAATAAAGTTAGCTGATTCATTTTTGGAAAGTTTCTCATTGGTACGGTAATGTTTACTCAGTTCGGCCAAACAATCCGGTCGCATGAATAGATGTTCAAAAAAGAACGAATACATCATAATACAGTCACGCTCAATTCCTTCACCGCTTGCCAATTCGGAATAATTCGCTTGTGAAAGCAAAATTTGCATACTCTTTCCAATCTGTAAACAAAAGTTTCATGCGAAAATATAGCACCATTGCTTATCACGCACACAAACTAACTTCACGAAAAAATTGAACAACATGATCCCAATGCAATAATGCTGGCATGCCTGTTTTCAAACATTCAGACGACAAGTTTAAATTCAAATAAACTACAGGAGTGTGACCAACTATAGTACTTCTTGCTAAACAATCATTTAAATTTAAATATACAAATATATGTTTTTCATATTGCACAATTTTTACCTCTACCACATTCGCTCCACATTACTGGAAGTTTGTTCTTTCTGATAAATGGATCTATGTATAAATGGCCAATAATTTTGCCTAAAATGAAAACATTCAAAATATGAAAAGTGAAAAAACAGTGAATCCAAATAAACAACTTACCTTTTTCGTCTGTTACTTCAAATAATTGCACTTCCTTGTCCCACACTGTTGCTTCACCGTTAACTGATGTAAAAGTAATGTCAAACAGACGCTTGATTAGCTCGAACACATTGGAAAGGAATTGCATATAAGGAAAATATTCGGCAGCTTGCCAAAAATCTATATTATAATCATGTTCAACAAGTTTTCGAGCATAATAATCCAAATCCCATGGTTTCAAAGGTGACCGAAGTGCATCCTGTCGAGCTGCAAGCGGTTGCATCATTTCCACCTGTTCCGATAATCTCTTCACTGCCGCCTGCTTCAACCTAACATTACATTATACGACATCATTTTCGAAGAATATTATTAAATTATAAGCAGAATAAAATATTCACTGAAAAATTATCGTTTCAAGTTCTGATACAGACGAAATCATACGATCCGGTAATACCATATCCAAATAATTATTGTAATTAAACAATTTTGCATATTTCTCTCTAAAAGAAAAGACAATAATTCCCGTAGATTAATATTAAAAAAAAATAATACCTAGCTTGACGAAGCTGTTCGATTTGAAGTGAATTGTTCAACTGTACTTGATCTTCTTCAAAACCTGCCCGAGAATTGAACAGCTTCCAAATACTTCGCCGTCGTAATCGCATTTTACAATAACGCATAAAAGGAGCGTATGAATATTGCGTAAAAGCAAGCTTATATTGGCTTTTCTGATTTGAGGAACTAAAAAATTGTTTAATTAAAAAAAAACAAATTAAAATAAGAAATTCCGTAAAATTTACCGATTGACAGACCACATTTCCAATATGTGTTGCGGAGTGTCGCTCATTTCAGAACTGAAATCCATTTCTAAATTCAACAACCAGGATGTCATTTCGATATTGCGCCTGATTTAAAAAAAATTATAAATTAAAAAATAATTAATAAATTGGCAAACTGAAAATGTAAACCTAAATTTAAAAACAGAATCGTAAATTCGCCTGCGGTATTCTTCAAGCCACTTATGATTTTTATCACTCAGTCCCAATCCATTCAACTGCATCTCACGAATATACTTTTTAATTAGTATCAATTGAACAGAATTCAAATTTTTATCATGAGATAAATCCTAAAAGATGAAAAAGAAAATAGCGAATCAAATAAATAAAAATAAAAGAATGAACAACCATAACGGCAGTAGAAAATCGATGATTATTGAAACGATGAATTCGAGCTCTTGTCACTAGATTCTGCAGCTGTAAGATTGAGAATTTTCAAAATATTCAAATTAATACTGGAAAATAAACTTTACCTACCCCTTTGAACCTTGCCATAAGATTCGGATCAAAGCTACGAACTCCGGCCAAATGACGGAACGTATTCCAGGCAAATTGCATCGGCGCTAAATGCATTTCAACCTTGTCGATCACATTTTCGAAATTACAAACGTGATTTTCACTGTTAAATGAACTTCCATGTTCTTGCATCCAAGCCTCAAATTCTAATGCTAATTTAGCACAAGCGTCCGCACTTTCACGGGTAGATAGCTTATCAAAAGGTGGCAAATCGTTTCCATGCACAACACTCATCAGTGAATTTGTTTGCGCAGTCGCATCCGGTATCTCTGGTAAACTTAAGAAAAAACTGTTCATTTGTTCATTTTGCTTTTTTTAAAAATAGCTTTTTACATGATAACATAACGATCTTGTGAGCTGGAAAACGCGTTTTGCATAACCAATCCGCATCTTGATCGAAAATACAAACTTGAAATTCTCGACAACGCCATCACAAATATCTTATCTTCAAACCCAATATAAAATGTTTAATAAACAGTTTTTTCAGAATTCCATCATTACGTTCAATTACAGACCTAAAATTTATCACAATAATGACCATTATGATGAAAATGAAATTACAACGGCGAAAACATTCTTATTTAAGAATTTTCAATTTACAAAAAATTAATTATTAATTATTCTTCTCAAAAAGTAATTTCACTTAGTAAATGACTTATTTTTCCCCTAATTCAATTTTGTATAATCAAGCAAATGCATACTGTATGATTTATGATTTTACTTACGGTAATTTTTCCAAATAAAAATTATATGCCAAATTTTAAGGGGGACATTTTACAATTTAAAACTTTTTATTTTATTTTATTTTAAAATACATTTCATGACTTTATCACAATAAAACTTGATTTTCTACAATTCATTGCATTTGTCAGCATTGACTGTAATCTTTATTTGAAATACACTGAACAGTGTTATTTTATTATCTTTCGTTTGTCGTTTTTCGTTTTATCGAAGAGTATATTTTGTAAGCTACATTTCATATTTCATGGAAAGCTATTTCCTAAATTATTCTTAACTGTTACAACCGCTCTTCATTATTCTTCAAATTAAGTTCCTGAAAATTTTATTTTTTTCAATTTTTTTCAATTGAAAACGGTAACTAAATTTAATAGATTTTATTTGAATTAATTTTGTTGCGTTTTAAGTTTTTGAATATTTATTATTGTTTCACCGTTTGCAAGGTGTTATTAGAATTTTAACGCATGCTGTTTGATGTAAAAGTTTTAATTATTTAACTGTTACTTTTAGTTGTGAGGTTGCAAATGAATTACATAAAGAGTGGTTTGCAGACCATTGTGGGCAGGAAAGAGAACTCTGATATGGCAGAAGATGTAGCTGAGCAGGTTTGTAAATCAAAATTAAAATTTCACATTCGTCTTGAATAGATTGTCGATTATGAAAACTATTTGTTAAGATAAGTCGTTTGGTTAATCGCTTGCGAACGTCAACACTGTACGAAGATCGGCGAGATACACTGCGAGCTCTGCGTTCTATGGCTAAGCATAACCGTGTCGAAGTTGGAACCCAAGCAATTGATGCTTTGGTTCAATTTATGCATAACAGCATGTAAAAGGATGAAAAAGATAAAAACTAAATAATTAATTAAACTTCTTCTTTTGTGAATATTTTAGTGCTAATAAGTCAACTGATCGTGATGCTGAATTGATAGCTCTAGTGCTGGAAACTTTGAGAATTTTAATTGATGAAGATTCTGCCGGTTAATTGATAATTGATTTCATTTATTATTACTTTTTATTGGTGATTTAATTTTCTTTTTCTAGCCAACGTACATCAGGAAAAAAAGTTTGATCAAGATGAGATTCAAAAATTGGCACGCATGATTATCGATGCAAAGGACAGTATTTCCGATATTTTGTATGTGATCGACGTAAGTTTGATTTTTTTTTTGGTTTTTCATATAGGATATGCGTACTTGTTAATAATTTTTATTTAAAATTATGATTTATACATTTAAATAATAATGTATTCTGTGTAATTGGATTGATATTTAAAATTAAGGACGTTGAATTCAATGTTCGATTGCAAGCGATAAGATGTTTGACGGCGTTGTTGATTCGTGATCCGAAAACAATTCAAGACATTTTGTTGGAAAATCATGTCTCTTTGCCGAGAATAATCGATCTATTGCAAGATAATCGTGAAGTGATTCGAAATTTTGCCGTTCTGTTGTTGCTTGAACTTTCCCACGGCAATGTGAACATCCAGAAGATCATCGCGTTTGAAGATGGTTTTGAAAGTTTGATCAACATTATTCTTGACGAAGGAAATAGTATAGAAGTTTATTTTTGCTTTACTCATCATGTAAGCGAGCTCAAGATGTACTTGATTTTTTTTTATATAGGTGTTGTTTCGGAAGATTGTTTATTTCTGATGTACAAAATGCTCAAAGGCAATCCAAGCAATGTTCAACTTTTTCGTGAACATTCTCTGATAAGAGTTTTACGAGAGGTGTTGGATTTGTTGTGTGCGGTGGAAGAGGAGACGGGAAATTTGGAAAATTATTGGACCGAAGAACGTACAGCGACAGTTTTGCAATTGATCGATGCAAGTTTACAAATGCAAATTTATTATCATTCTTGATAATCGTTTAATTGTTTTGTTTCAGGTTGTTCGTACACTTGTATCGCCTTCAATTCCAAGTGATTTGATTAACAATTGTCAGAATGATTTTCGCACTTGTGGCTTCTTGTCCAATTTGATGAATTTGTTGTTATCGCCTGAGATAACGGCCAAAGTGTTGACGTCAGTGGTGCTTGCCGTGGCCGAGATGATTCGTGGCAATCAGGCTAACCAAGATTATTTCGAAACGGTCACCACCAACTCGGAATGTAACCAAAATATTGTGGTCATATTGTTGTTGTCGATGACCAACAGCGGCCGGCCATTTGGTCTTCGTTTGGCTACGCTTTATTGTTTGCAAAGCTTTTTGTACAAAAATGACCACGGCAAAGCGCATTTAGTGCAAACATTGCTACCGTCGACTGCTGAAGGTGCTGAGCCATGATTGCAATTGTTCAAAAATGTTTTATTTACTTCAAATTTTCATTGCAGTTGAACAAGTCACTGCCGGTCATTTGATCTGCACCGGCTTGGTAAGCAGTGATCCGTTTGATCAGTGGCTTTCTGCTTGTTTGTTGATGCACGCTTGTATTTGGTCGCCGGAGGAAAAAGAATGCTTACTCCGAGTGCAACTGGCAACTGATGTCAATGAGCCTCCAAAATCCTTATTGGAACAAGTTACGTCGATTCTGTTAAGAAGTCATCATTACCAAGTGCGCGTAGGACTGTTGATGCTGTTGTCCGGTTGGTTAGCCCATTGTCCTCTTGCGGTCAGTCATTTTCTCTACCACCTAGGCAGTGTTACTTACGTATGTAACGAGCACTTGTAAAGGGTCTTTTATTTATTTATTTATTTATTATTTTGATCAGCTTCTTGGTCAACTTCGTGGAAGTGAAGCAGACGATATGGAATGCCTAACTCAAGGATTGTCTGCATTTTTGATCGGTATATGCACATTGTTCAACAATGGATCGGTGAGAAAATATACAAAGTAAAAAGAGAAAGGGGAAATATGAGTATTATTTTTTAATTAAAAAAGTATTTTCTTTTGTCATCCAGAGAATCGATGATTCATTTGGTCGAGTCACATCTAGGTCGAGTTCGATTTGTTGAAAAGCTGGAATTGCTCACCAAATCTGAAGCTTACGCCAGAGTGAGTCAAAAACCGCAGCCGAAGGGCAACCAGGCACGTGATTTATTGTTCGACCACGAATTTACAAAATTGTTCCGGCAACTAGAGCCGGACATCGCTCGGACATTAGGTTTTAGCCAGGCTCCGGTCGACAGTATGCTTTTGCCTGAAGCAGCTGAACAAAAGGATCGTGTGGTTGACCAATACAAGCAGTTGATCAAAGATCAAGATGAACAAATTGGACGTCTGACGGCACGTTTGCAAACTTTGGAATTGCAAGCTAATCGTCGAACTGAATTTGATCAACAGAAACAAGAAGAGCAAGCATTGAAATATCAAATTCAGTTGAATTCAATCAGTGATGAATTGCAACAATTGGTGAATATTTATTTATTTATTTATTTGTATTTTATGTTATTTTTATTAAAAAAATTTTCCTTTTCAGAAGCAATGTTGTGTGAGAACGATGGATGAGAACCAAGCGAACGCATTTGCTGAACAAGCAAATTTGAAAAGTCAGTTGGAAAGTTTGGAACTTTTGCTACAACAGCGCGACACAGAAGTGCAATATTATCAGCAACAGTGCATACTGTGGCAGCAGCATATTGCTAATCAGGTAAATGTGGGCATGGTATGGTAGTTTGCATTTATTTAATTATAGTTGATTATTCGTAATATATAAAGGTGTGTGTGTTTGTGCATATCTCTGTTAAGATTAGATAGAGAGAGATGGAGAAAAAATAGATAGTCTGATTTGTGCGATCGAATTTGTTAAATAGTTTTTTGTTGAATTTGTGTTTTCCTTGTTAGGTTGCACAAGGGGAATTTTCTTATGCAATTCAAGCTTCAAATTCACTTGTTGAACAACTGAACGCGCAACTGGCGTTCGGTTGGCAAGCTTATGAAGAACAAGCTGCGCAATTGGGGAAATTGTCAGCGGAAAATGAACTGTTGAAATTGCACTTGAATGAAATGCAAAACAGCTCGAAATGGTACGAATTGGATTCGGCTAGAAAAGATGCAGAATTGAATTTTTTGAAAGAAAGCCAAACTGCACTGACAGCGCAAACGAACGGCGCCGAAGTTCCGGGCTTGGTAACGGGTGCGGGTGTGGCAAAGGAATTGACCACCGTAGGCATACAGTGCGATTTTCTGGATCCAGGCGTTGGAAATGCATCACGTCAATCGGATAGTGAATTTCGGGCCAGGTATGAAGCTTTGTATGCGGAAAATCAAGATTTGCTGTTACTGTTGGCTGACCATGACCAAAAGCTGAAAGAACAGAAGCAGATGTTGATCAATCTGGGAGCGGAGGTGAGCAGCGACGGTGAAGACGATTTACTCCTCGGTGGCTCACCGTGAAGTGCAGGTTTGAATTGGAGAATGAATTTTATTGTAATATAAATTTTTTTTTCTCTTCTATCCTATGCACAACAAGAGCATATTGCATTGTGCAATATTTTGATCGTTTTTTGTTGTTGTTGTTGTTGATATCCATTGTTGATTACAGTAAGTTTATTTGAATACTACTGTTGTAAAATTTATTTCCAACTTTTGTTGGAATTTAATCATAACGAAAATCTACAACAGAACATTGTAAATTCGTTTTCAGATTTCAGGTGATGGGTTTGTTATTTATTTATTTATTTATTTGTTTTTTGGATTTTGATCATATTTTGGAAATGATACCAAAGTAGGCGATGATGTATTTTCCTTTGTATTGGCATTCCTGAATTGAAGAATGTGCTATGGTGTCAATAAAAATGAACACTGTTTGAACGCTTGTGTCACAGAGTAGAGCAGAGCAGAGCAGAGTAGTATGTTGAGCATTCGATTTGGTCAGATAAAGGAATTTTGTAAAAATTTTGTCACATTGGAGAATTTCAATTTTAACCCTAGAAATCAGTGCTGGCCAAGTCCCGAGGCATGTCAGGTTTTACAAATCAATCGCACACAATCGCTAGTATATAACATGACGGCGATTTTTCATTCATCAACGTTACCTGCAGTTCTGTTTGTCAGTCAGTCAGAATTGATCGGCAGTAGCATAATTTTTTTTATAACGAAAATGCTCATTTTTGTCGTTTCAATACTTTTTTTCAGTATATTTTATCAGCAACGTTTTGGTATTGTTGCTGTTTGTTTGTTAAATATGTATTTTTTAAAAAAAAATTGTCTCTTGTGATATTGTTTCAGTAGATTGTTGTTCACCAGGAGCTCGAGATGCTGCGGAAAAATTGAAGAGATATTTAGAATTGGAAGTTGTTGGTAATGGTTTAATCCAGACTGGTAATATTTGTGTTGTGAATGCTAATTGTTGTTTTCTTCTTGCAAATCAAAAAAAAAATCTATTTCACGTGATTCAGGTTATATGGAAGAATTTATTAAAGAATCGTCGGATTTGGATTGCAATTTTGAGCAGCCGATCGCTTGTCGATGGAAAAATGTGCTAAATGGTCAAGCTGAAAGCAATTGGTATCTGATGCGTAAAGTTGGCCACAGACGTTGGCCGGCCGTCATTCGTCCAGGAATTACTCCGAAGGATGGTGAAAAGTGTTTTTTTTTTCATCTTTCTTCATATAAAATTATAACTTATTTATTCATTCAACATGAAAATAAATATATTTTAGGCAATCATTTAATTGTCGCCGGCTCAGAAAATTATACTCAACAACAATCGTACGCTATTTGGATCAGTAATCCAGCTTTGTGTCAGCGTGGTCTGGGCAACTTCAGTTTTGCGTATTTTGTTTCTTTTATTATTATTATTATTTGTAAATTTTATTATACTATTATTTACTGTGTATTTATTTGCAGTTATTGGATTTATGGTCCAGTGAAACTTGAAGTTGCCGCTGTTGCGGCTGGTGAATATCCTCTGAAGTCAGTCGGTGAATTGCGACCGTCGTCTTGTGATTTCAAAGAAAATCGTGGCAAACACTGTGTTATTTCCATAGATCCAGTTGCTGTACCATATCAGATTATCATCAAAATGTATACGTCTTATAATCGTGAAGGTTTTGTAGCTGTCGATGACATCAAATACAAAGCCAACGTATGTCTGCCGGGTAGATTTGAATTTTATCAATATTTGTTTTAATTAAGCAAAACCTATGAGTGTACAAACTTTTAGAAATTGAATCTGAACAACCAAAATATGCCGAAATTGATTTGGCTCCATCTCCACATCTGTATGCTACTTCTGCTGCTGAAGCAGAGTGCACTTTTGATAATGTATGCTTGTGGCGTAATGTACTTGACGATCAGTACAACTGGAGTACTGTCGTAGAAGTACCGGATAAATCGTATTGGAATTCTATTCATCCAAGTATTTATATTTCGTTTTTTTTTTTGATAAAAAAAGCTTTGTTAATAATTTCGATATTAATTTTTGTTGCAGATGGTGCTTTTGGTATGATAACTGTTGAGCAGATGACTGTTGCCGGTAGTGGATATTTGATTAGTCCGGCGTTTTACTGTCAGCGTGGTAATGGTGAATTAAACTTCAAGTGAATTTTGTACTTTTTAAAAAAAAAAATTTCTCATTTTAACTACATCTGTGGATTTTGCAGACGATGGAAAGCTGAAGAAGCATCGTTCAAAGTTTGTGTGTTGAAAGTGGAATCGTTGAATTCTACCTATTGTACAGAAGTGCAGGATGACTTTAGTCCAGTTTTTATTCCAGGACCAATTTATGAACCGTACCAGGTATATTTGAATGCATATTTGTTTAATGATGTAACATTTTCAGATTAATAATAATAATAACTTTTAAAGCTAGCAATTATCGGCGTTGGTGAAGCAGATGCTGGTGAGCAGTTTGTCGCAATCGACGATATTGTATACAAAGCCGACGTTTGCGATTCTCCTCGCATCGGTGAACCGGAAGCATGCCAAGCACTTGGATGCAATTTTTCAGGTATGAGGAGAAAAAGAATTTATCAAGAACAGAATATTTAATCAATATTGAAAAATGCAATTTTCACAGTTGGTCAATCTTGCCGATGGCTTCTTGATAGCACCATAGCTAATGGGCCACGATTTTCAATAACTGCACATGCAATTGGTGCGGCCAACAACGTAAAAATAAAGCCTGCAGGTAGATGATGCAAAAATGCAAAATACTTTCAGTTATGTTTTTTGTTTATTTTTTTTTAAAATATTTTTTATGTTCACAGGGAAAAATGAATTTTTCTTGGGTACATTGATTTTCGACAAGCGACAACCGCATGCTTATATTGAATCTCAATTTTTCCGTGTCAGTCGAGCGCGCACATTACGTGTCCTACTGAAACGAAGTACATGGGGTTCGGAATTCTACATCTGCCACAACCAGTACAATGCTACTCTACCATTGGATCAGTGTCATCTAGCTGCTGGACCACAGCTAACTCTCGACGATACTCGTAACTTTGCTGAAATTACAGAACCAATCAGTGAACAAGATACTCGGGTAAGAAGGTTATTATTTTTTTTTTATTTTCTTTCTCCCTTTTGCTTTGTTGAATGGTAGAAGAGGTCTTGGTTGCTTGGTTGTTAATATTTTGTCAGCAATATTGTCACATGTCAGCTTTTTGTGAGATCCTGTTCCATATGCGTAGATTTTCTTGGTCGCCAGTCATATTCTGGAACCGATTTCTGGCGCGGCGGCATTTGGTATCCAGTCGATTGATCTCATCGATGACAATCGCCAATCGTTGTGTTTCTAAAAGCATTCCACGAGCAAAGCATACTTTTTGCTGTTTTTCAATGCATCACATTGCGCAGTTTTTTTTTTCAATTTCATTCATCTTTTATAAATTCATTATTTATTCATTTCCAAAGGTATCATCGATTTTTTTGGAATCTTTTTATTCAGCACAGGAGAGCAACAATGTAGTAATCAAGAAATTATAATAAACTGATAAATAAGCAAATAACAGGCCATTTCATTACATACTTACTTAATTAATTAATTAAGTATAGCATTCAATAAAGAAAAAGGTAGGCAGTAAAAACGAAATATCAAAAAATATATTTGAACCACTGAGATTGTACTGGAAGAAGAGGGGATAAATAAATCATTGCTTGGCTTGAGACTATTATATATTTGCATATTGTATCGTGGAAATGAAAAGCAACAGTTTCAGAAACGATAATCATAACAAAATACTGTGTACTGCTGGTATTAAAACTGAAATTTGTGAATATTTAAAAAAGAATAAGAATAATTGATTGAAAACAATAATAATAATGATAATAATAACGATGGTTGGTTCATCATTTTTGTTCGCATTTATTCATAGTCATCTTCACGTAGACCGCATGGTCGGTAAAACTCTTGACCACGTTCGTGAATCCATTTATTCGCAACCCATTTTACACCAGATAAAACTGGACATGCTGCGTGGCGGGTCGACATGTCACCTTCGCCATTGGATTTCAAATTGAACCAAAACGCAGCGTCACCCTGAATTTCACAGGCATTAAACAATGAAGTAGCACCTCCCCCTCTATTCCACTTCTCAGTCATAGCTTTTTTTACTTACCTCGACCGGAAAAATGGCTAACTTGTGTGTAATAAACACTGTTGCACCACCAGCTTCAGGTTGAGATATCTAAAAGGAGAAGGATATTTGTTGTCCACGCAGGTTGACTTTTCAACTATATATCATAACTAATCGAAGAAAAGGGATAAAGTTGCACATTCATCTATTATATATATTAACATGCAAATAGAAGCAGATTTTTGATTATGGCATGCGGTATAAGTAGAAAAGAAAAAAAAAAGCAAAAGGAAACAAAATTCAACCGACAGTGCTTATAAAATTAAATACATACATAAAACAGAACCGTTGCGATCCGATTACCAGTGTTCAGGCTTTTGAAAGCATTCACCTCTTCCTTCTATAAAGAAAAAACAAATCTTGCAAAATATGTTGAACATAATACTCACATAAAAAAGAGCGGTGGCGATGCGATTTCCATGCCCGTGCTCATATGGATCCACTTCGTCACGCTGAAATAGTCCATGAGCAAAGGTCTACTGAAAATTGAACCGGATATTTTCTCTCATCAACAGAGGCTGTTTCATTTATTTTATTATTTCTTTTTTTATAAATAATATGAATTACATCTCTAATTACTGATATACCTACAATTTTATGTTCTTAATTAGAGCCTCTCTGTCGATGAGAGATAACCGGCGCATCGCTTACCGTAGACATATCAAAATGAGGTTCATAGTGACCACCTATTCCGTAATTGGCTATCTAAACAAAAGCAACAAATAAGTAAAGAAAGAATTTCGTGCTAGAGAACGTTGTCAATGTATATCTTTTATTAATATTTATTTCTTTGATTATTATTCTTCTCATTTCAATATTAAGATTTTATTGAAAAATGCAATTTATCATTGACAACGGCCCTCTAGCACGATGCTTACCCTAGCATGATCGAAGTGAGGGTCGTAATGACCTCCGAGACCGTAGTTGGCAATCTGTAAATGGAATATTTAATATCATCATATTGATGGTGATCAATGACAAAAGAAAAAAGAAAACCAGTGACGTCAAATGTGAAAAATGAATAAAGAATCAATCTATAACTTGAAGTCGAGCGATTTCTTGAAGCTAAAAAATATACCTGAAGATCTTCAGCAGTTTCCATATTCAAGTTAGTCATATCGTGGATCCTTTTTACGATTCTTTCAACTACTGGATGTTCGTGTTCTTTCAACCATGCACTGAAAAATTAGAAATTACCAAAATGAGAAATTGCAAAAATCAGGTTGAGTAAGCAGATTATTTCATATATGGTCAACTATAGCTATCCCAGCTTTTATGTTTTCTAGCATGTCTAACAACAACAAGCAATATGTAAAGTGAATGCAAACAACAAACACCTTTTACTGATACGATACGAAGCATGTTCCAGTTGTCCCGTCTCCTTGTTGTGCACGGTGGCTCTTCGCAACTACAAAGCAACAATAACAAGCAAAACTAATGGATATGATAATTGGCATACAACAAGAGACAAAAGCATGCTAAAACAAAAAGCTAAGGTGAACCCCAAAATAAAGGAAAAACAAACAGTTCGACACCTTTTGCTGATTCTGTATTTAGCTGTTTCAAGTTCGCCAGTTTCGGAATTTTGTACCGTCGCTCGGGAAAGCTGAAAAAGTACGCGAAAAAACAAACGCGATGGAAACTGCCCACATTTCTCTCAACAAACAATATCAACCCATTCAGAGAAAAAAAAAAATCTTACCCGAGGATAGGCTAGAGTTTTCAATACAGCAATCTCGTTTGCACTGATCACTTGGCGGAAAATGACAATTTTTGGCTTCCAATGCATCACTTCAACTTTGATCGGTGCCAAAATCAAAAATGGTGTATCACGCTTGTAATAGCAATACAAATGAGAGCGTTGCTTTTCTGTCTGTTTTAAAAGAAAAAGTAATTTACTAAAGAAATTATGCATATTTATATAATTTTGAGTTTTACCAACAAATATTCACCACGACACAATGCTTCAAAGTCTTTCCTCTCTGGCAGAGCTTGATCGTTCGGACGAGCATTAACGATTGGTGGCAGATCGTGATCGGTAACTCTGGACACACCTTCTTTGGCTAGCATATCCAGATACCATTTGACGTTTCCTCCAGCTCTAGGATGATCTGGCTTGATGCGTTGCAAGCGTTTCGTTAATTGCAACGCTCTTTTCACATTGCCTTGTTGATACATTCCGAAAGCAAGATATTCGAGAATTTCAGCTTGATCAACAGATGGCGGATTTTCGTGTTCAACGCGATTCAATGCTTCCTGCATCCAAAGGATCACATGGTAATAATCTTTTTGGTTGTAAGCAACTCGACCAAGTTCAAAACAGCCATTAGCTATTGTTGAGCGTAAAATAAAACAAACGAGAAAACATTTAAACAAGTTAATTCATACCATCCAATTCAAGACCCTGCTTGGCACCTTTTATTCTTCCAGAAGATAATTCATGCGTGTCCAATTTGTAGACATCTTGAAGGCGTAGCAAAGCTTCGGCCGCTCCGGTCAAGTCTTCTTCAGTAGGGAATTTAGCCATCGATGAATCCCGCATGGCAGTTATGTTTTGTAAGTAAACTATTGAAAATGGTTATCAAATGTAAGTCTTTTTTTATATTGTAAAATTGAACATGAAAATAAGTTTAATACTATCTGCGTGGTCAGATTTCATCAACTGTTCAACGTCGTTCCACTCTTCGGTCAATTTTTTAATAAATAAAAACGCATTCACTGGATTGTAAAGTCGATCTGTACCTTCTTTCAAAGCTTTTTCTTTGCTTTCACGATATTCTTGTGCCAAACTATGTGAATTTAATTATCAATAAAAATAAACTGTAATGTTATTTTTTTTTCCTAATAATTATTTCATGCAAGTAACATTATCAAAAGAGTTCGAAGAAATAACTGACAATAAAATATAAATTGGTTTTATAAAAATGACTCTCATGTGTGTGTGTGTGTGTGTGTGTGTGTCACTTTTGAGAAAAGGTCGCCGAACTGCTCAAGGTAAAAACGTCATCTTTGGATAGAATATTAGGGTGCGACTTTTGATAAATTGCATTCTTCTTCATATGATAAAATTGCTCAGCCGAATATTTAATCTGTCACTTATAAAAATACTATATTTATAGGTCTTCTTCACGTTGAAGGAAGTGGAAAAAAGAAAATCTCCCGATGGGAAAGATGCAATATTTCAAAAAGAAAACAAACTAAAATTTAAAAATGTACCTTTTCAAACGCTGCAGTCGTCTCAGATCACTTTCAATGTACTGTTCAATCACGTCCACCACATTATCTTCAGTATGAATGAGATTTTCCACATCGGCCATGGCTGTAAATACCTCAGCAGATGATCGCATGGCATACCACCAATCCATCAGTGTGATAAAAATAATGAAATGTAACGCTGCCATTATAGGTGTTTTCTCGTGTTTGAGCTTTATTTCAAGTAGAAATCCGTCAAAAATTGTTCAATCTAAATGAAAAGTGAAAACAATTTAACAACAAAAGGGAAGTGATCGTTTTCAAGAAAGCATCGCCTACGATAGATATACTCGTCAAGCAAGCAACAGCCGCGTAGCAAAAGTAACGCACCCGGAGGAAAAGACTAAAGAATCAAAGAATTTATTACAAATTATAAGAACAGCAGTCAATAAAACAAGTTTTAAATAAAGATCATATTTTTCCGCGTGCAACAAAATTCAAGTCCAATGACCTACAGTAGGACCAAATGGATAGTGCAGTTTTGTTTTTAGAGCAAGCACTATAAATAGGAATCAAGTTGTTGTGCTGTTGTTGGAGAAATAAATTAAGGAAATAAGAAGAAGAATCTTCACGTCGGTTGATCACTACATCAGTGCAAATATGAATTAGACCCTGTTAACTAACTTTTTATTGTTAAAGTAATTCACTCTAAAAGTGAACATATTATGCTTTCAAATAAATACTTATTTAAATTAAAAAAAATTCAGCATGCTTACTAAATTTAGTCATATACATGTTGCTTATAACGCGTTCAGTAAAAACATTGTGACACTCAAGTATTATTTATTTTACTGTAAGTTAAGTGATAAAATTTGAATCTTGTAGCCGAATTGAAGTCAGTAATTTTGTTTATTATTGTATGCAGCGTAAGAAGGTAGCGTAAGAAGAACGAAATATTTATTTTTAAATTAAGAAGATTGCTCCTAAGGTAAGACATTTGTTATTTCATTTTATTTATGTGGTTTTGCATGTTTCAATTTACTGTTCGTCGTTGTTTGTTTGAATTCGCTATAATGAAACGCATGTGACATCTTTAATACAGTTGAAACAATGAACAATAATAAGAATAATAATAGGATAAAGTGAAATGTTTGATAAAGTTTAAAAAAAAACAATGGTAAAAATTTAGAGCAATTTCAGCGTACGTAGGAGTCGTTTATTCATAGTCAGTTTCTTTCATTGAACAAGGACGACGAAATTCTTGCCCTCTTTCATGAATCCACTTGTTAGCCACCCATTTTGTACCCGCCAACACAGGACACGCTGCATGTCGCGTACTCATATCTGGCTCTCCTCCTTGCAATACGTTAAACCAAAATGCAGCGTCGTACTGTGAAAATTGGAAATAAAATTCCAGTAAATGAACAAAACAATTCAATTACTTTGCTTGGTTCGACGGTAATTTTGTGAGTAGTGAACACCGTTCCGCCACCAGCTTCCGGTTGTGAAATCTATAAAAATAATAATGCCATTTCATATAATATGTGAAAGTTGTATTAATCATCGTCGTGCAATTTCCGTATTGTTCCCCACTTTAACAAGCGTTTCTCTTAAGAATAAGAGTATTTAACAACAACATAAACAAAATAATAACTTCCATATCAATAACCTACATAAAAAAGAACGGTTGCTATTCGGTTTCCTGCATTTAAACTTTCGAAACTGTACGGATCATTTGTCTAAAAAAGCAAAAGAAAAATCAGTAATGGCTTACGTAAAATAGAACGGTGGCGATGCGATTTCCGGTCCCTTCTTCGTACGGATCGCTTTCACCTCGCTGAAAAATGTTTTTCACATTGTCGTTCATAATTTTACCTATCGCGTCATTGGTACTGTTATACATTGATAAACGTTTTTAAAAGTTTGGTCTCTTTTTCTTACAAGTTGATTTTCACTTTAGAAATTTTAAGGAGTATTGAAGATTGAAAAAAATTTTTTCCTTTATTTATTTATTTTTCTTAAATAGTGTTTACGTTGAATATTTGAATTATTCGATAAAAATTTAAATTGACTTACTGTAGACATGTCGAAATGAGGATCGTAGTGTCCGCCAATACCGTAATTGGCAATCTGAATAGAAATTTTTTGTAAATATAGCATGAATGTATTATTTTGAAAATTTGTCGAAATACTTGTAAAAGTTCAGCAGTTTCCATTGTCAAATCGGTCATCATGTCAATTCTATCAGATATGCGTTTAACAACTTCGTGTTCTGTATCTTTAAGCCAAGCGCTGCAAGAATGAAGCATTACATTATTTCAATTATTTTTTAAACTTTTCACGTTTGAGATGTGAAAATTAAATTTTAATTTACCTCTTGCTGATTCTGTAGTTTGCAGTTTCCAATTGTCCAGTATCGGCGTTGTGTACGGTCGCTCGTTTCAACTGAAAATGAATACAGTTTAAAATTTTGAATAGTTTTATTTGATTTTTGATAAATATAAATAATAATTTAAAAAAAACATCCTACCAATGGTGAAGCGAGTTGTTTGATGACAGCAATTTCTTCATCAGAAATGACACTTCTGAAGTAGACGATTTTTGGTTTCCAATGCATCACTTCGACCTTGATTGGTGCTAATTTCAAAAACGGTCGGTTACGTTTGTAATAGCAGTACAGCTTGGCACGATCTTTGTCAGGCTACAAATGTCAGATATGGTGGAAAAGAATTGAACGTTGAAGTAAGTCAACTAACTCACTATTGGATATTCACTGCGACACAGTGCCTCGTAGACGTCTCGTTCAGGGATGCTGAGATCGTCAGGACGACGGTTTGTCGGCGGTGGCAGCTTTTTTGGGTCAATTTTTTTGGGCTTGCCTTCTGGATCTAATAAATCTTGGTAATATTTCAAATTTCCCGACGCCCGGGGGTGATTGGGGTCGATTTGTTTCATCAGTGTTGTGTAATGGATGGCCCATTCGATGTTGCCTTGCTTGAACATGGCAAAGGCAATGTATTCCAATACGGTCGCCTCGTCAGCGGTTGGTTCATCCTCTTTTTGCACACGATCCCAAGCTTCGGTTGCCCAAAGCAGAGTGTGATAAAAATCTTGTTTATTATAAGCTACACGGGCAATTTCCAAACAATCGTAGGCTGAAATTTTCAAAAATATGATAGATATACAAGAAGGGTATACATGTGAAAAAAAATTTTTTTTCAATACCAGTCAATTTGCGTCCATCGAGAACACCTCTGATTTTCCCTTCGGCCATGTCGTGTGTGTCCAATTTGTACACATCCTGAATGCGCATCAATCCGACTGCCATTCCGATTACATCCTCTTCACTTGGCAGTCTGATGACCGTGTTGGGCGTGTGATGGGTGAAATTTTGTATCAGTTCTGATAAATGGAAAATTGCACAATTACAATAAATAATAATCCATTTGGAAGCGGTCGGTTGGTACTTTCGGCCGAATTGGTTTTCATCAAATGTTCCACGTAGCGCCAGTTGTCCGCGAGCTGCTTGACAATGGCAAAACTTTCAACCGGGTTCACAATGACATTGTCAGTACCTTCTTGGCCATGCACTTGCACTTTGTGAGACTTGTACTCGGCGGATAATCTGAAATATTTATTTAATTTGATTTTTTGAATTTGATAAAAATGTAAATTTCTACTTTTTCAATTGTTCAAGACGTCGTTCATCTTCTTCGACATAGTTGTCAATAATACGTGACACATCTTCACCCATTTGCAATAGCATGTCGATGTTGGCCATCGATGTGAACACTTCACCTCGACTGAACGGCATTATTGCACCAAGCAACAACGTTGCCATGGTCAATGGCCAGATTATATTCAACATTATTGTATTTTTTTTCAAAATATTTTCTGTAAAATATAAGAAAAAATATGCGTTTTTTTTCATAATTCATTCTACGCGATATAAAGCTGCTCAACAATGTGTCAGTGGGTTTTTGATGTCAATCAAGTTGTGTGTGTGATTTTTTCAATTGAAACTTATTGAATGAAATGTTCTCCATATAAAATGAGCAATTTTGAAATTGAAATGCAAAAATTAACTTCAATGCAACCTATTTTTGACAAAGTTGAAATTGTTCATCTTTTCATTTCTATCCCAAGCAATGACAGTTTATTTTTTTTCTCTTTTTTTGGCTTAAAATTTTGAATTCATTTTCATTTATCCGATGAAACATTGAACAGATTAGTGAAATTATAAAAATAATTGTTTATTTATTTATTTATTTATGATTGTTTGAAATTTTGAATTGGTTGTTGAAGCAGAGCTTTAAAATTTTAAGCGATCATTCTTTTTTACTCGAACCAAGCACAAAGCGTTGTTGAATTTGAGAGAAGTACTTTTTTTTTACAAATTTAGTTCTGATTCTTCTTGATCTAGATGATAATATTGTTTTTTTTTTTTAATAATTATTTTCTTATTCAAAACTTTTAATTGGAATTTGTTGATTTTGAATTTTGCGGTTCAGAGGGTGGGGGAGGCGGAAAAAGCTGTTTCCAACGGTGGATTGGGAAAAGAAATAATTTGTTATTTTCAGAAGAAGCAAGCAGTTGCTTCGTCGACTAGACTATAATATAAAAATTGTTATTTGGGAAACGTTTCAACATCTCGCTTCCCGAGCATCTGTCTAGCCAGCTGCATCAGCTGTTGTTCCACGTCTGCTTTGGGTATTTATGTCTGCATTTATGTGGCTTCTTTCTTCTTCTTTTTTTTTTTTGGCATTGCTAACTACCTTATTACATTTTTGCTTAATTTAATATATCAATTTTTTTTACATCGAAATGAGAAATAAGCTTTCTGCAAAGGGAAAATATTGCTCAGCAAGTGATGGGAACTGACCTTGCAAAGCTGGAACACAGTCGACCATGTGTGAAGGACATCATTCGGCCTAGTAAACAGCACTTTTCATACGCTGAGAGTCTAGTTTCTTCTTGATGTCATAGTCTGAATTTTTACAATCCTCTTCCTTTTCAAAAAAGCTCAGAGCTGAATGAAGAATCGCTTTGTGCTTTATATTATTGTTATATCATTTATTTTCCATCTCATCTGCATTTATTCATTGTTGAAGTGAACTTTTGAACTTTAAACTTATTATTCATTTTCATAATTTGAATAAGCTAATTTCGCTTATAGCACGGTTGAACGATGAACGCTGAATAATATTGTACTTTACTAGTTGCAATCTATCATCTAGGAACAAGTGTTTAGCTTGGCAATATTGGATTTTATTTAAATAATATAACGTTGTTTAGAACATGTAGAGGGACATATATATATATGTGTGTGAATTAAGAACAACATTTTCAATTATATGACCAATAAATTTGTTGTTTTAAACAAAATATTTAATAATAATAATAATGATGATGAAATATGAGAATGAAATTTTTTTTACCTGATCTTTGTTGTCGCCGATGAAAATGGTTGAAGCGTTTGATGGTGGGTGATTCGTTGCTGCGGTGAACTGAAAGTGATCGTCTATGGCGCTATCAGACCACTTAAATTTCTTGCTTGCTTGTCAGTTTGACCTAAATGCTTTCTATTCGTTGGCGAAGTTTTTGCACGTAGCCACTCATTCTGCTTGCAACGCACGTAAGCAATACGGTCGTACCTGGGTCAAGAAAAGTTTAGTGAAATTTTCTGTCCAGGATATTCTGTCTAACAAGTTCAACATTCTTTGAGAAACATCATTTCCCTCTTCAATGACGTAATTTACGACCATTTATTTTCTTCTTTTCTTTCTTTTCTACATATTTGTCTTCAGATCAAGTTCAATCATATTTATTCAAATATTCATATTTCTTATTTATTCATTTATTGTTATTATTATTAACGTTGATCATTTTTGATTTTTAATTCAAAATCATATTGCATGCTAGTTAAGAATATATAAACAGAATTTGTGTGAAATAATTTTGCTATCCTTATTTTTTTTTGAATAATTAAATTCTGTTCAAGCGATTATAATATAAATTTATTGGCCTTGCCAATCACGGTCGGTTCTCTGTAAGCTGACGATTAAGTTTCGGTCGAAATTGTATATCGTTCAATGGCCTGTTTCTCACCGTGCATTAATTAAAGCATTCGGGTTCATGAACATGATGACCATGGTCACTGTTCTACTCTTCAGGGGGGAGGGAGATTGATTTTCCGTGCTGCGTACTTTTTGAAGAAGAAATCAAACAACATTTATCATCTCACATTAAAATAAGGAAAATAATTAATATTTTTTTTCTCAAGTTGATAAACATTTTTATAAAATTAGAAAATATACAATTAGCAAGTTTTAGTTTGTGTTACCGTGGCGAGATTGAAAAATTACAGTTTCTCATTCAAAGTTTGTACAAGGGAACGAAAAATTAATTCGAATTTTATTTTTTTTTAATTGACAACCGAATCGAGCCTTTTATTTGCATTTTAATATTGCATGTGAATGTTTTTTTTCACTGATCATTTGTTGATAAGTAATCATCAGAAATTTATTGCAAACTTTGCGATCAAAATATAATTTATAAAAATTATTCACTTCTATTTTTAGTACAATACATTGAAATTTCAATTATGTACATTTATACCTGATTTACAATATTTACAGTAATTCTCGAAAGCATCTTTTTTCGAAAAATTAAGTTTTTGTTGTATGATTTAGCTATGTCTTCGAAAGAAAATCGGAAGCGGCGTCGAACATGCGCAGGTTATTGATTGACTGATGTTTCAAATTGTTCATTTAAATTGCATATTTTTATTTTGCAGATGACGACGAATCCTACTTTGAATCTTACTCTGATCCACAATGTCACCTGCACATGATTTTAGATACGAGAAGAACGAAAGCTTATCAGTGAGTTTATCCCCTAAATTATATAATAAAATACATTGAGATTTCTTTTTATTTTTCATTACAGGGAAGCGTTGCAACGAAATTCCAATTTTATATCTGGCAAAGTTGTTCTCGATGTTGGTGCTGGTACAGGTGCTAAGTTGTTGTTTTTTTTAATTTATTTGAGATGTTTTTATTATTTTCTTGGCAATTTGCTTCAGTTTTTTTGTGAAGTGTAATTTTATTGATTAAAGCAAAAATATTTTACTTCTCATGCAGTAAAGTTGTTGTTGTTTTTCTTGTTTTGCTTTTGAACATCTCGTTGCA
Source organism: Trichinella papuae (assembly GCA_001447755.1). Taxonomy (NCBI): domain Eukaryota; kingdom Metazoa; phylum Nematoda; class Enoplea; order Trichinellida; family Trichinellidae; genus Trichinella; species Trichinella papuae. The sequence goes on along the minus strand of JYDO01000179.1, from coordinate 35,330 downwards.
ATTATGATAATGTTGACTCTGCTTTCAGGTATACTGTCCGTGTTTGCGTGTCAAGCTGGTGCCAAACTTGGTATAAATTATAATATCCGTGTTGTTTGAAAAAAAAAACATTTTTTTTAAATTCAAAACGCATTTTCAGTCCACGCAGTGGAAGCGTCAGATATTGTTAACCATATGAGAAGAATAATTTCTGACAATAATATGGTGGACAAAGTGCAAGTACACAACGTTCCCGTAGAAGTGAGTCTTTGAAATTGTATTTTGATCAACGATGTTGTACAGTTTTCTGCAGATAGCTTACAGTAGAGGTAGCAGATTTAGAGTAGATATTCTTATTTTATGTTGTTGTTGTTGTTCAATTAAATGCTAATGTCTTTTTTCAAATTATACACATACAAAATTGCAGAGCAGCTTAAACTTGTATATCAGATCTTATTGCTTGAAGAAAATAGTAGTATTTTAAATGAATTATTGTTGAATTTCAAAAAGTGATGAAATTAATTTTTCTCTTTTGTTTTCATTTGCTAATGTTTAAATTCAATTGTTGTTTGATTTTTGAATAATTCTCTATTTACTAGCTTGTTTAAAAATATCATTTCAAAGATTTGTTCAATCTGCTTGACACTAGTGTTGTTTCGATTGGACTGAGATTGTAAGAACAGAAGTGGTTGATTGACTCTATTTAATTATATCTCTCATTTTGCCTCATCTTCTGGCGTCGATTGACTGACGCTTAGCTAGCTAAACTTTGCTCATTGCTGCTGCTGCAGCAGTAGCTTCTGCTCCGATAAATGAAACAACGCCATTTCATGTTATTCTATATTCACAATTTTATTTCTTCAAAGCAGTTTTAAATTTATCAGTTCTATTCGACTAGCAATAATAATAATAATAATAATAATAATAATAATAATATTGAAATGAAAAGAGATTGAATTACAAATGAAATAAATAATTTCATCTTTTGTAACAGTTTATAACACTAACGTTTCGGTTTGAAAAATAAAAGTGCATTTTTCTTCTGCAATGCATTTAATTAAATTTTCTTCCAATTGATATTTTAAATCCATTTAGACATTTAAATAATATTTAGCTGATATAGATAGGATGTAGAGATTGTTGTTGTTGATGTTGTTGTTTCTTTTCACAAAAATGAATTGAATTCATTATTCAATTTGCTTTTCATTGAATAGATGAGATTTAAAGCATTGAAATTTGGTCATAAGTGATTTGTTTTCAATTGATGCTAAGTTGCAGTGTTAATAACGGCGGAAACTGACGTTGTTCAATCAATCGCAATTGTCCATTTTCAGAAACTACAACTACAAGGCTCGGTCGATTGTATCGTCAGCGAATGGATGGTTAGTTTAAAGTCAATTTTTTGGATGGCTTGTTAAAAAACATTACAATAACAACAACAACACCATTGAAATGCTTGGAAAAATTTTTGCAGGGTTATGGTTTGATGACAGAATGGATGTTGCCATCGGTGATCGCCGCTCGAAATCGATGGCTTCACAAGGTGATTTAGGATATTTTTTTGATTTTAATTTTGATTTTGATTTCACTATTCCAATTATAAATTTAATCATTTTTATTCAGGATGGTATGATGTTTCCCGAACGAGTGCGTATGTTTATTATTCCTGTCGGGCAAACGCAGTTCATCATTTCTAGGCACTGTTTGCACGTCAAAAAAGCATAGAAAAAATGGAATTTTGTTCACTTGCTTTTTTTTTGCAGAGCTGAATCCTGGTACGATGTGATGAAATTGTACGGTGTTGACATGGATCGTATGGTTCATCAAGAGTATGAGAACATGATCGGTAAGTTGAAATTTAAGCAAAGCAAATGTGCACACCGTTTAGCGAGTTTTAGTTATCAGAATTTGCAATTACGCACAGGGGAATTTGAGGTTGTTTGATTTGCGCGAATTCAAGTGATAACTGGATCAAATTATTTACTCAATCAAAATAATAATAAGCAGAACAATAAAGAAAGAAAATACGAGAGAGAGAGAATGTGGCCAATAGTATTATAAGTAAAATATATGAAAAGCTTCAATAAATTATTAAGTATAAACGATGACAGTGGGCACGGATTTTCATGAAGTGTATTTCAAGTTCAGTTTGAGCAACGAATTAATCAAATAATAAATAAAACAGCAACATCACATTCAATTCCAATAATGGAATATGGTTAGAATAATAATTATTATTAACGAACTTGGCAAAGTGATGCTAAATCTGGGTCGAGTGCTTGCATTGCAATAGTTGCGATTGCACAGGCAGACATCTTGCATTGTTTGACCGGATGAAATACGAGCACGTTGTGAAATTTGGTCACCAATTGGTGCTTCCAAATGTGTAGTGCTGGAACTGGTGCAGCCGATCGATTGGAACGGTTCACGGATTTTGGTACAACCTTTGCCAAGCCAATAGCTGTTCGTTTCAGGCATAAAAGTTAAAATGGATAAACAAGCATTTTGATCACGGTCGCATTGCACCGTTTCCAATCGACGACAGAATGGCAGGCGTAAGTCGACTTTGATTCGGAAATTATCCGTAGTTACGTGGTCGAATGCACCGGGACTGGTGGCACACATGTAACAAATTAATCCTCGACATGGGCAAGCAATTAATATACCGGCGAACAGAAGTTTTAACACCAACAACGATACCATGTTATTGGAGCTAAAATTCTCAACTCAGCTCGACATAAAGTCGGGTTGTTTGTTTGTAGCTGTTGTTGTTGTTTTTTTCTTTTTTTTCAATACTTACAGTTACCATATGCATATATATATATGTATGTATGCACAGATGGACGAGGGTCTTCTGCTTTTCAGAGGTGTTTCAAGTTGACAGTGCCCAATTAAAGTTGCTGCCCACTTGGTTCTGGCGAACTTACTGGCCAGCCAATTAATTTTGGCTAGCCAATTAAGCGGCTTTGTTTGAAATTGGCTTTCTTGAGCTAGATTAAGTCGATAGTGTCGATGTTTGTGCGTACGCTTGTGCCTGGTTGTTGTATCTCGTCTTCTTTCTCTCTCTTTCAGCTTTTGTTGTTGCTGTTTTTACTGCCACCGCCGTTGTTGTGTAGTTTCAGTCGTTATATATATATATGATCTTCCAGTGATGATAACCAATTCTAGAATTGTACTTTTCACTTGGACAGTTATAAAAAAATATTTTATTCGTGATGATTATGATGATCCACTTTTTTTCCCAAAATATAAACTATGCACATGAGCATTTATTACATATGCATATGGACATGTGTATATATGTGTGTGTATGTGTGTGTATACGTGCACTCGTGTGTGAGTATGTGAGGTATGCTTATGAAATGAGACTTTTGCCCAACTTGCTTGAATGGCTTGCACTTGTTGCGAGCTCGTCAACCGGCCGTCAGTGAGAATCGAATTGGAAAGAGAATTTGGCTTGTTGGAACGGATGTTGGTTGGACCTCTGTTGACTCCGCCCAATTTCAGTTCTCTTTGTTGAAAAGGACGGCTTCTTCTTCTTCTTCTTCTTCTTCTTCTGCTTGGTCTTTTTCTTTTAGCCGGCTTGGAAACGGCGACGTAGATTGTTAAGAAACTTTTTCATGTTTTGCCTTTTTCTTTTCCATTTATTACCTAGTGCTGCTATTTTGATTGCAACCACTGAATATTTAATTTTATCCATAATGGCAAATATTGTAGGGAAGGAAATAGAAATAACAAGAAAAAAAAAACATAATATTAAGTACGTAAATGTTAATATACGCATGTTTGTTTATTATTTGTTTAGATTCTTTTAATATTTGTTGACGCATTCATCGGCCTGTTTTATAATTAACAGTGTTGCAGTGATTTAATTGAATGTAATTTGAAAATTTTCTTCCTCATTATTTATTTTACAATCAATAAAGTAAAAGCAGCCTATCAAAGACGAAAGACGCTAGTTTGCAATAGTTGAATTGTGCTTGAGCGAGACAAAAAGAAAGATATGCTGAGAGAGTGAGAAGTTGAATTTCAAAGAGCTGGATGAAATTCAATCCAATAACAATTGTTTGTTTGTGCATTCACAAACAAATTTGATTTTTGACTTGATGAAAGAAAAAAAAATTTTTTTCATATAGGTTTTCGAATAAATTAGCATCAATCATTTTTGATAATTTTTTTTTTTCTTCTCAAATTTTATCTTATTTTTTCCCCATGTTATTTTCTAAGCCATGTTATTGGTGTTGAATGAGAGGTATTTTGAATAATTTTTCAACGAAATTCTTTTGTTTTCTCAATCGATACTTTCTCTGCCATATTTTTGCCATTATTGCTGTTGTTGGCTTTAGTTTGAATTTGAATTAAGCATTTTGTTTTCCAGTCGCCTAGTGATATACCATTTTCATTGAACAATTAATTGAATTGAGTATTGTCGTTTGTTTGTTTTTTAGATTTCTTCTAAAAATTATACTACGTTGAATGAATGAACAAATTGTTCACTTTAACTTTGCAACAGTTTGTTAGATTTTTTGATAATTCAATTTTTTTTTCTTATTAAATTTTATGCTTCTTGTAGAAATTAATTTTTTTTTCATCTTTGTAAACGAATAACATGATAAGTAACTGTAATAAAGGAATTTTCAGGAGAGTAAAAACATTGCTTTATAGAGATAGATATAGGTGATGTAAAGCCGAATATTGAATGTTTGTTTTAAATGAATTTTTGTCAATAAATACCATATTTGTTTATTTATATGCTTAATTGTTTATTGCTTATCACGTTTATCGAATTTGTGTTTGTGTTTTCTGCTACGCTCCGCCTTCGATATTGCTCAGCTTTTCAGGTGACAACTTTTGCAATTGAGAAAATTGTGATGAAGTAAAAGCATTACGATTGCTGTTGGCTGAGGTTGATTAATTTTGCATCAATTCCCTTTTTGAATTCCAAAACTTCAACTTCTCTGTTTCTTTCTTTCTTTTTTTTTTCATTTTATTTGTCGAAGGAGAATTTTAATTTTTGCAAGAGAAAAGTTATGAGAATGTGTTGTTTGCTTCTGAAGAATCATCGAAATTCAAGCCGTCAAAGGTGACGAAAATTAAACACAAGAGCTGTTTGAAAAGCTTTTTCGAAGCTGTCGAACGTCTGTTATTTGAATACACGCACACATTTGCACTTGTTCAATTGTTTGCCATAATTTTATTAATAATATTATTATTGACATCTGCATTATTATTCGCTTCTATAACTGTTGCTATCATTTAATTGCTATTCTTGTTATGATCTCAACAAATTTCAGGTATGCAATTGCAGCTGAATGTCTATGAATACACGAACGTAAAATTTTCTATTTATCTAAATTAATTATCATTCAGAAGCAAAAATGGTTTGCTTTTTTAATTATTTCACTATTCCGTGATAATTACAATTTTACTTTTAACTCTTATTTACGCTTAGTAAGTGGAAAAACTAACAGAGTGATTAAACAAAGAATACTTCATTTAATTTTATTACTTTATTACGATGTTTCTTGTTTTATTGGGAAAAATTTTTGCAACTTGCAAACTTTTTATTTTACCATGAACCCTTTTTTTTTTATTCAATCAAACTCAACTGCAACGCAACATCTCGGGTTGTAACAAAATACAAATAAATAAACGGTGTTACTAGGTTCTTATATTGAATTTTGAAGTCAAAAATTGTCGAAATTAAAATTTATTGAACAGTATTGTATTGGGGGCATTGCTGTGTGCATATATAGATTTTTTTTTGTTTGACCGTTAGGTAAGATGGTTTGCCATGACATCACACCTGAAGAAGTGATGGGTATTCAAGCGAAATTATTCGAACTTGACTTGAGAACTGTTCAAGAAGAAGATTTACAATCGTTGAAAGTAAGTTGGCGAACGGTTTTTAATTTTTTTTTTAAATTAAACTTTTAATTAATTGGTTGTTTTTACAGGGCAAATTTAGTTGTGAATGCATTGGCAGAGGTGATGTTTTTGGCTTTTGCATTTGGTTCAACGCCTTGTTTCCTGCTCAAGTGGAACTCGACACTACACCATTTGAAGCGTGAGTTTATTTATTTTAGTATTTTACTTTTTTTTTATTTATTATTTAAATATCTGCTTTGAAGCTTGTGTTTTTGATTTTCCGCTGAAAATAGGAATTGTTTCATTTATTTTAGACCTACACACTGGCTGCAGACTGTTTTGTACGTGAAGCCGTTTCAGGTTGAACAAAGTGATGTAATTCAAGGTTCCATTGAATTCAAACGCAATACAGAAGAAAATCGGTAGAACTGTATTTTTCATTTTCAAATATTATTTTGCTTCCTTTAAACAAATGTGTTGTTTTATTTTCAGTTGCATGTGCGTTGATTTGCAGTACACTTCTAATGGCCATTCAGAGCACAGCCATTCTTTTACTGAATTTCAGTTATTTTAGCGAAACATCTGCGGAAAGCATATTTGTGAAGCACAATGACAGCAAGTTTTCATGTTATATGTTTTTGCAATTTGCCCATCATGATGTGTGTGATTCATTATTCTTCAATGGAAGAAAATTATATTTCTAATAAAATACACTCCTTATTTTATATTAGAAATTCTTGGTAAATTTTTGTACAGTATGATGAAACTTTTAATCCAATATAGTTTACTCATTTTTATATGTACATTTAGTTTTATCGGTGGTGTGGAAATCATTTATTACATTAAATTTAATTAAAAATTTTTTCATTTCACCAGGCTTAGAAAATTGAAAATTCTGATTTTTCAGTTTAAAAATAATGTTGTGTGACTTGTAAAATGACTGATTGTATACAAATATAATAAATTTTTTATTTTAAAATGAAGTCGTGTATAAGAGCTGAAAGAGTAAGAGTGTAACGAGCCGCTCTCCCGGGCGGGCTCGTTCGCTGCCTCAACAGGACTGTTGCCACGGTCATCGCTAAGTGATGACGCGCCGGTGTTGACCTGCGGGTTCGTCTCCGCGTCCACATTGTCCGTCCGGCTGCTACCGGCTCTGCCGCTCCGTTTCCCTAGTTCACGCTTTGTCGGTAACATTCCCGTATTCAAAACGCAGAGCAAGAGTACAATATTTATTAGCGAATAACCTCAGTGACCACCACCGTACAACACAAACACAAAACTGCACACACCACAACAACACGCCACGCGTTCCACCGTAACCCTTTTTTTTATCTTCAAGTACCGGGCGGCTTACGGTAGCTTCCTTCTTCTTCCTCTTCTTCGTTATCTAGAGTAGAGCAGTTGTTAGTTGTCGTCCTGCGTCTGCTACAAGAGCATCGATCTGAATTGCAGCATATAATTTTATTTTACATGGTGAATTTATGAATTCTTAATGTTTTGTTGTTAAACGTTTACTGTTTCAAAGGCAATATTTGGATAGCATTGAAGTAACAATGATTTAATGAGCAAAATGAACGTTCTGGACAAGATTTGAACGTGCGGTGTAGGTTACTGTATGTTTACTGTACGTGTTTTTCTGAATTTTTTTAAAAGCAGTTTTCGAGTAATTTTATTGTAAAGCATATTTTATAATAATACTTTGTAAGTGACTTTTTAGTATAAGAATAATAAAACGATTACATTTTCTTTCTGATGCTTTCATGTGCAGTTGTATAAACTTGCAATCGTTAGCTTATTTCAATTACCCTCACTGTAAAAAATGTACATAATTTGTTATATAATGCAATTTTAATTATAAAATTGTTTAATAAATATTAACTGCTTAAGTTATTAACTTTTTTTATATTTATTTTCGCAGAGGTTAATGATATGCAGGTTTGTTAATGCGTTCATTTAGCAGCATACAGTCTTGTGAGTTCAGTGTTGTTGTTTGCGAGATGAGTAACGAATTGGACAAAGGTTTGATCTTGTCAATAATAAATTATCTCAGACGAAAAGTTTACACCTCTGATTATCCATCTGACGTCTGTGATATAATTGAAAGTACGTTCTGTTGTCATGGTTGTGATCATCAATACGTTTTTGTTGTTATTTTTTTACATTCTGTTGCATTCTTCCTGTTATTTTTCTAGCGGCATGCCGATGTCTTCAGAATGTATTTTCTATCAGCGTTGAAGATGCTGACCTTTATCCAGATAAAGATTTGTATGATATTTATGTCGACGGATTAGGGAAAAAGGTTTTCAATTTAAATCACTAATCCTTTACTTTATGTTATAACTATCCCATTTTCAGGCTTCCTCTAATCCGACTCCAATCGATAAAGAAAAAGCAGAACAGTTAAAAACTGAAGGCAATCAACTGATGCAACAAGGTGAATTTCGAAAAGCTTTGGAAAAATACAACGAAGCCATCAAGTTGTTTAAGAATCCAACATTCTTTTGCAATCGGTAATGTGTGAAAATTATTTTCTCATATGTATGTATATACATATATGGCTTTTTGAATGATCTTTATACCAGTTAAATTGTAAAATTTGTAATGTTATATTCTCTAAGAAAGATTTATAAGTTCTTTATAATTTTTTTTAATTTTTACAGCGCTGCTGCGTTCAGCAAATTGGAAGGTCATCAAATGGCAGTTCAAGACTGTTTGAAGGCGATTCAAATGGATTCGAATTACGGAAAAGCGTATGGTCGGCTAGGGTAAAATGAAAGCTTTTTGGTAAAATGGTGCAATTGTTTATTTTTCATTTTGTTATTTGTTTGTTCAGATTAGCTTATTCTTGTATGAATCGGTACACTGATGCTGTGAATGCATATAAAAAGGCGTTGGAGTTGGATCCTGACAATGAAAGTTTTATCAACAACTTGAATATTGCTGAAGAACGGTTGAGGAATCCAGGAAACCAAGGGAATTCGAATCCGACGATGAGAGGATTTTTTCCAGAACTGAGTACACTGGTTAACAATCCAGAGTTTTTTAATGTTTTAAGCAACATTATGGAGCAACCTCCGATGCGTGAATTGTGAGTAATGTAGTAGCGGTTTTCGGTTTTCTTCGTTGTGTTTATATATTTGTTTTATATGTTTATATATTTGTGTTATTTGTTTATTATATAAATATTTTCAGTATGTCTTCAATTATGGGAAATAGCGAGGGATTCACTTCAAGTCCAACAGACATGTACGATTTGTTACAAGCGTATGGATTTTTTTATTCGTAGAAAAGTTTATTCATTTACAATAATGTTTTAGTAGCCAGCGTTTGGCCAGCATCATACAGCAGCAGCATCCAAGTTTTGCCGATCTGTTACGGAGGGAATTCGACAACCGCAGACCAGATACCAACGGCAGTCAGCAATCCGGTGGTGAGAAGAGCGACGAGGATGCAAAAAAGGATGGCACAGAAGGCAAGCGCAAAGATGGCGGTAAAGACGGGGAGAATAATGGTGATGCGTCGAAAAACTGACTGTCAATTTAATGATGATAAGTGACTTGTTTTCCCCAATAATACTTGACTATCATTTTTACAGTTTTCTACGTAAATTTTATTTCATTGAAGTAACCAGTTATTAGTTTCAAAAGTCTGCTACACTGCTGAAAGTTTAGTTCAGTTTTTTGTTTTGTTAATATATACGAGATTATTCATTGCCATCGTGTTCAGCAGTAATCATCTTTTTTTCCACGGAAGTAATGTGTTCTCTGCTCTATCTATTCAGTTGATTATTAAACATATTATAATATTAACAAAGAGCAAGTTTATGTTTTATTATTTTTTTTAATTATAATAATGATGTTTTTTCTCAATTTGAAAAATGAATACTGTTTTTAATTTATTGCTTGGCTTATTTTGGTTCGCTTAATGAAACTGACGGAACGCTTCCAACAATAGTGCTCTGTTCTGGCATTGGTTGTTGAGTGCTGCTGAGCATCGGGGGTCCAATACCGGCGCATAATAAATTCGACGAAATTGACATGGATCGACTGACGCTTCGAGCTGGATAGTAGCAACTTTCTGTTGTATTATTACCATGACAGAGTCCACTGATGGAAAAATTGGAATGACTGCGACAATTCGGATCCAAAAATGGCGGCTTCCAATAACTTTGCTCAACATAAGTAGTCAAATTTGCATCTGCTGGAAAAAAATTAAATTTTTTAGTGAAAATGAAAATGTTGTGTTATGTTTCGCTTTTACTGTACATTTGCTTTTGCATTTTACTTCAGAGGTATTGTATTTGCGTTTTATTATGAAATACTTTATAGATACTGTTAAAAGATTTCTGTTCAAGGTTTGTGAAACTTTCAGTGTCATTTTTTAATAATTTGCTTGTACATTTAGGCGAAACTTAATTTTATTCGTAAAAAAGCAAAACTATCATGATTATTAAATAGATACTGTAGTGGTGGTAAACGGTAATATGAAATACTGTACCTTCTTATACTTTTGTATCATTTGAACTTAGCACACCTGTATTTCGTTAAATAATTCTATCGGTACCAGAGTATTTATCCAAATAAATTATAATCTGATATTTATAATAACATAGATTTGAGATACTTTCTCATTGTACTGTTCCATTTTAGATTACTTAATGAAATTATGTCAATTTGCGAGAATTTTAAAGATCTGAACGATCATTTTGAACGTTTTAGCCAATTCCATTAACAGCAATGTCAAGTTCATCAACAGAAAAATCAAAGAGGAAATCCACTGTTCGTAAGATTGTTAAATAATTTGTTATATATTTTTAAAAAGAAAAATTTCAGTTCAGTCTTTAGTTTTTGCCTTAATGTTTTTTGAATAATTGAAATAATTTTTTACACTTAAATGAACGAACAATTTACCAGATTCTGTCGACCGACGATTCGTTGTGAAGCTTGCACTGATGTTGATCTCTTGTGTATAGGAACGTTTTTTTCGTTTCGCTTTGATTATAGTTAACCTGTGCAAATTGTCGACCAAAGAGTTCACCGGCGATTGCATTTTACGTTTGCAATTGCGCTTGACAATTGCCAATTTGTGTGCATCATCGCTGAGGTTGTGGTCAGAGGAAAAATGATAATGCGTGCCGGTGAGCAGATCTTGCTTGAACTTGTTCTTGCTTGAATGCTGTGGCATTTGTAAAATTTCCTTAACAATGTTGCGGTCCTGCTTTTCACTGAGGCTTGTTGTCAATGTGCAAGATTTGCATTGTTTTGAACCAATTGCAGTGTATGTGATGTTCAAATCTTCTGACTGGCAGTTGATCAGTTTGGGATTCGGTACGCTCAGGCTAGAGTTGTGCACTATCAGACTGGCTCCAGAATACATTTGATCAAGATCAATTGTCGCACTGCTCACTGTGGTGACTACGTTATTGTTGTTGTTCACGTCGACTGGTAAATCAGAGTTGAATCTTTGGAAATGGTATTTCAACATCTCTGACAGTGAATTTCTTAACAAAAAAAAGTAATAAGGCAACGCGAAGAATGTGATGAGTAATTTCAAACATTTGGTTAAATAAAATGTGGTATGGTTACTTTTCATTTGGAGAATGCATGAAGCTGACCAAAGTTTGCATATGAGGGCAGAATTCACCGCTGCTGGTGTACGAAGATTGGCATTCGGGACAGAATACCTTTCTAGTGAGATTTGTCAGATTGTTCCGATGAAGCTGAACCAACGATCCCTCATCCATGACCGCTTGACGTGTGGTCATTTGTTGACTGAAAGTGCGTCTGTTGCGCAGCTTGCGGTTGAATTGAGACGCTGAAGCAATTATCAATACAATCACACTGATGACCATTGCCGTCGCTACTGCAATAATTGTGATCATTGTCGGAGTTAGCTGGACATTGGTCGACTTCAGCGGACCTTGGCCGAGGTTCATTTCCATAGCGACGACTTGGAATCGAAGAAGGAACCCCTGCGCACCGGGATTGCGCAGAGGTTTATCCGCACTGACGTGTCGAATCCACATGGAATTGGTCAAGCTTGTGTATTTCTTGTGCGGTGTTGTTAATTTGCAAAGTTTTACAGTGTTGTTCGTATCTTTGAAGCCCAGCTCGACGTAGCCTTGTTCCTTGCACTCCTGACTGTCATCCGGGTGTACGTTGAAATGCTCGAAGTGTATAACAATAACGTGATTGTCCGGAGCGGTCAGATTCCAACGACAATTTAAATTTGGCAGTTGAACGCTTGGAAATCCCACACTCTTCAAAGTGCCGTTTCGTTTTTGAAGAACAAATTCACACTTTTTCAAACAGTGCAAACCGAACAATTTTGAACAGACGAGAAGCTGAGCCGCTTGGGCGGCGTTGTTGGCCAAGCAGCTTTGAAAATCCCGGTCCGCATCGGTATGACACTGAAGCTTGTTGACATTCACTGCCGGTCTGAGGTGGACATTTGCCAAAGGAAACGAACCCGACGGTACGGCCGCGCCTACGCTTCGGCAAAGCAGCAATGAGATTAGCGGATTTTCATTGTTGCACAGAGGCGCCCAACATCCCAACGCGTTCACGAATGCTTGCACGGCGGCGATTGGCTGGTCGCTTCGCCCCTGCTCTTGCGAAGCATTGCTAATGTTGATGTCACGGACGCAGGTCAGCTCGTCGGCTCGGGTTCCACTACAGTGAGTGTGACCGTCGCATATTTGTCCGGCTTGAATCCAAGCACCGGTATTGGGGCATAAAACTAAAGCACTTTTCTTTATTAGCGAACTGTTTGTGGAGCAAGAATTTTTCCAATTCATTGCTGAAGACAGTTGCAAATCCGAAGCTACAACTGCGTGGTCAATTGTTGTCATCGCTATTGTTATTACTAATGTAAGTTTAAACTTTAATCTGCTATAATCAATCATTTCCGTTACCAAACAATAATAATAATAACTATTATTCTTATTATATCACCATTGCAAATGCTTTATTTCATTGCAAACATTTTATTTATGCAAATTCCATGATCATTGCTCAGCGGCATTTTTCATTGCTTTGTTGAGGAGAAAATTTATAAAATTTAAGCTTACTTAAATAATAAGAGTAAAATTTAATTATTCACTCATTTGTTTTCATTCATTGTAAATATTTTTTTTGTATTTTTAATTATGTTTATTTAACAAGTACAATTTTAGTATTTAATTTAGATAATTTTAGAATAGTAATAAGCGGTAAGATTGTTACATTAGTATGATTCAGTCAGTGCTACTCGTTTGCTTAAAAAAGCAGTGTTGCAATGTTGGAAATTTGCATTCGTTGTTTTGTATTATTTGTAATACATTTTATGTATTTGTAATATTAAAAAAAATTTAAATTAATATAACTTTACTTGAGTATCATAAAAATACTATCATGTATAATGTTGATGAAAAATTTTCGAAATCAGTAATTTATGACGAAAGCATTGCATGAATATGTATATAAACAATTTGTTAGCAGTGTGCAATGGAAAGGTGATCGTTCAAATGTTAACTGAACATATCCACAAACTGATGTGGAAATTCTTGTGCATTTCTTGCTCAACTACAGTTTTTTGTTTTCTCGATTTCTGAGTAAATTTTAAGTAAATAAATAAACACTGACTTTAGCTGTTGATATTTTTCATATATTGATTTTGTTTTTTTTTGTAAATGAAAATGTCGCCTGAAAATCAATTTTGTAATTTTGTAATGGAATGCAATAAATTGGTGGAACTGAGGCTTTTAAGCGTCAGTTTAGATGGTGGTGTTTAGATTATTTCATTTCAGTCGTGCTAAATTGTTGTACAATTTGAATTCAAGCCGGTCGGTTAGTTCCATTTGTACCGTCGAAGACAAGCAGAATCTCGTGAAACGTTTGCTTGAGGCGAAATTAGAATCCGGCTTGACGTTTGATGAAATCGCGTCGAGATGTGAAATTACCAACGTCTACTGTGCACAGCTTTTTCACAACCAAGCTCGTCTGAGCCCGAAATTGGCAGCTACGTTGAAGCAGCTTGTTCCAGCTTTGCGAGATGACGATTTGCGTGAAATGCAACGCTGTCCGTTGCGTATTGCAGACCCGTCGCTGTTGCAAGATCCGGCCGTGTACAGATTTCACGAACTGGTTGTACAGTATGGCAAAAGTTTGAAAAGTTTGATTGAGGAAAAATTTGGAGACGGTATCATGTCGGCGATTGATTTTCAAATGACTCTCTCTGAGGAGCCGGGCAAAAGTGGTGAACGACGCGTTGTCATTCGAATGGACGGCAAATTTCTGCCCCGTGTTGAACCATCCCGGTTGGATTAGTGCAAAATACGTAATGTACGTTGCGCATTTTGCATGTGTTGTCGACTGTATTTTCGTCATTTGAACGAACGATTCGCTCGCATATTTTTCCAATACAAATATCATGCCCGTGCATTGATCAGGATATTTTTTGCATATGTACAGATTAAATTAAACCAAAATAACATTTTGCAAGAATAATTTTCAATTAATTAATATCTAGACATATAGGAGAAGTTTGGTTATTCGTTTTCTTTTTTTTTTCACTGATCGTTCATTCAAGATGAACGATTTTTTTTTTGAATTTTCTGCGTTAATAATATTAGTTAATCATCTTTGGGAATTTTTTTCTTTTTACTTTCAACTGAAAAGCATGAATGAACATTACTGATAAATTTAATTTTATTTTTTTAACGCATGTATCAAACATAGCCTATTTGTCTTAAATTACAAACTACAGTATGGCTGAAGTGTTTGAAATGCGATCATTGTAGTGACTTGTACTTGTAATAAGCATGTTATTGTTATGAAAATGGTTTTAAAAACTATGATGAACGCGATAAATTTATTATTTTGATTTGTTATACATTTTGATTTGTTTTAAATTTCAGATTTTCCGTACGTTTTTACTGAAGAAATATATTTATTCGTGAACAGCCGAATGAGTTCAAATAAGCAGCCAATGATGCACTCAAGCAATTAATGGTAAGTTTTTATTTATTTATTTTTGTATTTGAAATTTGATTCGATATCTGAAAAATGCCTAAATGCGTCATTGTTAAATCGGTTGTCAAATCAAGGGAGGAAAAGATTTTGAAAATTAATTTTCGTGTGTGTGTGTGTGTTTGAAACAAAAATTAGCATATAGTTGTAGTTTGTTCTTGTAAAGTGAACAAACAAATCAATTTATACTTTTGAATTTGTGGATGCTGTATTATTTCTATGTTTGCCTTGTAATTAACTTCAACTAATGAATCACTTGAAATGTTGCGTAGCTAACGTATCTACGTTCTGGTAGAAAAACGGCATGCCCGTTAGGAACTAAAGCAGACCAACCTTCTTCTTAAGAGACATTTTAGTCCACAGTGGTAAACGGTCAAACATTCCTCTAGGCATTTTAAATAATTTTTGAAAATCTTCTGCTGATAAATATTCCTTAAAACAAAAAAAAATTTTTTTCATTATTCTGCTTTTCGGATGTTATTTTGCTGTTACCTCTCGTCTGCCACGGTCCACATTTGGTGGAAGAGTTTCGGCATTTCTCAGTAATTCTGTTGGGTAGGTTTTCGGTTTTTCTTCGTAAACACTAGCCAAACGGACACGATCATTTTCCCACTTTAATACACATTGCACGTCGGCATCTGTGATTGATTGCTGAACAAAGTATCTGTTGAAGTTAATAAATTACAATTGTATATACGGGATTGTTAACCTTCCATTCATCAGGATCCCAGTTGGGGAAGTGACCGATGAAATCTAATGGCTCTGATCCTTGTTGTACGACAATTATCGTCACAGTATCTCTGGTTCGAGAAGAAGCATCGCAGTCAACTAGATTCTGTTGTGAACACAATGTAAATTACAACTAGCATTTGAAACAGTGGATTCAATTTTTAAATGCAAATATTAATTGTTTGTTTTTCTTAATTAAAAACGATTTACTAGAGCATTTTCACATGCTTTTCTTTTCTCAATTTCACTAGCTTCTTTTCCAATCCATACAAATATCTGTAAGTAAAAAATGGAATAGTTTTGATTAAAAAAATGTACAAAGTAATACTTCGTCGCCAACGTCCAAAACCATCACATCATCTTCGTATAGATCCTGCAAAAATGCACTTTTCATTACATGAATGACGTAGCATGCGAGTTGCTCACTTCTTGAGTGAAGGATACAATTTCTTCTACGTCAAATATTCCGTTAGTTTCGCTGCAGTGGAACAGCCGAGCAGGAAGATTAGGATTCTAGTAGGCATGTAGTTTGTTTTAATTTTGAAAATGATTTCCTTGTATACTTTACACACTCGCAATGCTTTACTGCTTGCGTAAGCTGTTTTTCCACCGATAGCATCCCAGAAATTCTGTGGCTCAAAACCTTCCATTACATTTAAACATTTTCTTCAGTGATATATTATCAATGAGTATGGCAAGAAGATGAGCAAATGAACACACTAGTTTTCGTTTACTTGGTAAAATAAAAGCGGTTGAAAAATCGTTGTGCTACATCTTTTTCCATTTGATTGGCACCTTTTCCTTGCCACAGATAGACTATTTCTTTTGTTGCCAACACAAAAACGTCATTGCTGTTCAAAGATGATGCTTCTTTCTTTACCTGATTGTCAGCAATTAATTATCACAATTATTGATAATAATATGATGTATTTTGGAAAAAAAAGTGAAAATATTTTCTTCTTTGAAGAGAGGTTTCGTTCGAAAAAAAATAATGCTTACCTGAACTGCGCATCCATTTCTTATTCTGAACAGATGATTATCTTTATCATCATCATCATTATTATTATTTATAACTTGTTTGCTGTCCTGAGAAAATTAGTGCGTTTATGATTGCAATTTGTTATATTTTCAACGGTGAAGCAATTGATTACCATCAGTATAACAATTTCATTTTCGAACAGTTTCAAAAATCGCTCTGGTTCTTTACCTTGTTTCACGTAAACCTTTGTAAAGTGTGAATTGTTTAAACTCAAAGAAAAAGTACCAAATATTTTTTATTCAAAACCAACTTGAGCAGCTTTTCCGTTTCGGTGTTCTGCACTGATCTTAGCCATCGCTTGTACAGCATGTTGTTTTCTGTTGACGTTGCATTTCGCACCTTGCCAAAGATGCACGTAATCATTGCCACCGGCATCTTGATGTCGAAACAGGAAGCATTCGTCAGCGTACAATATTCCCATCTTATCATTGGATATTGAACTCAATTGACCGTTGTCATCAATTCGCCATGCCTGTATAAAATATTTTCTTTTTTGGTTTATTTTTTTAAATTAACAATTTCCAAAGAATTCATTTTAAATACTTCGACTGCGTGCTTGTTTTCTCTATTGAATGCTTTCAAATTTTCCAATCCTGTAAAAGCAGTATCATTCATTCATCATTGGAAACAGTGCAAACAGAACATTTTTTTTATTTTTCCATGTTTTTCTGATTATATAGTTAAAAAAATGTAGACATCTTATACCTTTTCCAACGGCAATATTCAAAATTGGCGTTGCATTTTTATCCTCCCACACGAAGGCAGCCTTAAATAGCGGTGGTTCGACTTCTTCTTTCACTTTCGTCACACTGATCCACGAAGGGTAATTTTGTTGTTTCAAAAAATCCTGAAAATTTTTACTTAATTTTGCATTTTGTTCCACCTTGTTCATTTTTTTCAAATCTACATTTGCCAAATTCCAAACGTTGCGTCTTTCATTTTCTGAACACTTTTTACCAACCCAAGCATATATTCCAGAACTGCCCATATCGACAATGAAACAATCCTATAATGTAGACGTTGTCATATTAATATTTTAAAAAGAGAGAAATAAATTTTGCTTGATTTACACGTACATTTGTATCTAACAAGCTGGATGTCAATGGTCGCTTGGTGATTTCGACAATGTGCGTTTTGCCGTCTGAGTCGTATACACTGAAAATGATTCTTTGGTGAAAAAAAAATGATCCGTATGTTTTCAATTGTGAAACAACTTGCCGAAACAGTTTCACTTCTACCGCTCGTTGTTTTTCAAATTCTGCATCATCAATATCATCGGATTGTCTGGTCACTTTGAAATTCGAATCAACACCCAAATGTTGAAAAAATATCCCACAATCGTTGCTGTTCGGTTCTATCAATTGAATCTGCGATTTGCCATTGTGAGCATAATCGCGTACATCTCTGGCAAACTCCATTCCCTGATTTAAGCGACTGTTGTTTAGCTTTTTAATTTTAGAGGAAACAGAAAAAAGGTTTTTTTTAACAATGAAAAAATTGCTAATAATCACTTGAACACGTTCGATGCGGGAACTGTTTGCACCGCACCAGATGTAGATGTTTTGTACAGCATCCAAAACGAATACATCTCCATTATTTAACAATGAAGCATGGACAGGAATCTAATCGAATAATAATAGACAACATCTGTACACATGCAAGCGTAAGCTTTGCTTTACAGTGACATCAATTTTTTTTTAAAATATACTTACTTGCTGAATTCGACATCGACGTTTACCTTTCACTTTGAACAAGCGTATTTTATCTTCTTTTTTCCCGCTTTTGAATCCTGATTTGACGCCACCTTGCAGATAACTTAATACAATGCATTTGCATTTTTTTTACACCTTATAAATTTGTTTATACATTTTTGAAATAATTTCCTACTTTTTGCAAGAAATTTAAATTTCTTAAATTAAGCATTAAACTATACTGACTGTGCAGAGAAAGTAAATTTGAATGAAAAATGATATCACGTACCGAATACCACTTTTGAAGTAAGACAAGAAACGGTCCGTTTCATGGTATTGAACTTCTCTCACTTGAATCGGTTCACCGAAAAGCAAATCATCCAATTCGACTGCTTTTATAGCCGCAGTGCCGTATTCATCCTTTAATTGCAATTACATGATAAATTTTTTTATAAGGTTATGTAATTTTTCACCTGTGTGCACTTTCTGCCCAGCCAAAAATGAATGTAGTGCTGCAATTTGTCGGATGTCTAGAATAATGAAGATATAAAATTTGTATGGATAAAATAATCTAATAAAGTCAAGAATGCTTCTGTCACTCACGTGAAGCAGGATATAAGCATCACCTTCGTGAAAGAAACCGTATTCTTTCTCTTCAACCGGCACAACTTTGAATTGCTGCAATTGAACAATTTATAAAAATAATCAACATAATTATTGTTTTCTTTATTAAATTATTACTTCGACTCTCCAAATTCGAAGGCCTGCTTGTTTCCCAACGTTGACAAATGCTTCATCTTGGACAACCATCGTCAGGGCTTATATATTTATTGCTTATATACTGAGAAAAAAATTTGCTCAATACTGAAAATTATTCATGCTTTGCAGACGAAGCACTTTTGAAAAGCGTGTTGATTTGTGCTTGTTAGATATTTTATTAAAGAAAGCAACGCTGACAAACAAGCTGTCTCTCTCATAAGATTGGTCAGCTGCAGCTGGAACGTAAATTATCCACCAACACTGCTACGTTGAGCAGTGTGCTATTAGCAATTATTCTACATCTGCAATCAGTTTTTGCATTTTCGTTTTCTTCACTTTTACTTTGAGAAAGAATGAAATGATGGGGGAAAAAATCACATTTTTTTAATGCATCTATTTATTGAAAGTTGTGTGTGAAGGAAGTGATTTGAAATGTGTTTTAAAGAAAACTCCTCCGGCTTTTGGAAAGCATTTGTTTTGTGGTTAAAAACTATAAAGCTTTTAAAAATTCTGAAAATAAATTTTCACACAACCGCTTTTAGCAACATTAAAAGAGAAATTAATTTTTTTTTTCAAGCTTCATCATGCAAGTTGAGTTTTTCTTCTCCAGTTATTGCTCATCATCATCTACACATTTGACGTGTTTGAATTGAATTTCAGAAATGCTTTATTCTTTTTCTTTTTTTTTTGATTCATCAATTGTTAAGCACACTGGATTGAAGAAAAAAAATGTTTGTTGTGGGTGGGAGGGGCGGAATTTGAATTTAAAAGAAAATCAGTTTTTTTAAAGCATACTTTCTATATAGCTACAGGGTGAGATTGTTGGTTTTCATTTCTGGTACACGATAACATTAAACGACGATTGCATTATTACTTCGAGGTGAATATATTCTCATTTGTATGTTTTTTTTTCATCTATATTTTGTTTTGTCAGCTAGAATTAATCAACTTTAAGGTTGTTAAACAAAGAACTATGTGCTATATAGTGTAGGCTTTGAATATATTCACTGATCCTTGTTGCTGTGTATAAATTGCGAAAAAAATTTCAAGCTCATTACTAGAGATTGAATTTATTTAGCAAAAGTGGTGGATTTTGTGCTCTAATGTTTTCCTGAGCATTGCTTTTCAGATGAACTGAATTTAACAAATTGAAAGTGTTGTTTTCTGAAATTTAATTTGCACGATAAAGCATACTTTTTAGCGAGAGCAACTATTTTTCAACAATTTCGAAGAATGTGTGACAAACTCGCATTTGCTTGAAAACTAATTGCCCTGCAAGACGTATGCCGATTAATTGATGTCTTGACGCGTGTTTAAAAGCATTACTAATTGATTTCTGTGATATTTTTGAATGATTTTGTCCAATGAAAAATTGAGATTAATTATAAAAGATTGAATGGGAAAAATGAACGCAACAGGTGAACATATTTCATGGAATATTTGTTTCAATCAATAAATTGACAATTCTTTTTACTCCGACTACGCTTACTAAGATTTCTTTTGTCCAAACAACAATCACAATGAAATAATCTACTTGACAGTAATTTTTAATTTGAACTTGGCTGTTACAACTTCTTACTGTAATTGTCATTTTTTCGCATGTAACTTTTTTTTTCAATGGGCGTTTTGCTTTTTAAAGCTTTATTTGTTGAAGTAGAAATTGTTGCGCGTAGTAGAAATGAGTTTGGAAAATTGTCAAATCTGTGGTTCAGACATCAAATATTCAAACAACCCTAATTTGATCAGCATACAAGCTTGTTTGCACTAGTAGCACTTTGTAAATAAAACAGAAGAATGAAAAACAACACAATTATTAGTTTATTTGATTATAATTAATTGAAGAAAAATAATTGATATGCAATTGAACAAAATAAACAAAATTATTTAGTTTTAATTTATTAAGCAACATTATTATGCATTTTTCAATTGAATTTGAAAATTTTTCAATTTCAACCGTAGTTGTATGGTTGCTGAGGGTAATGTACAGTCATGCATTGTTTGTGGACAATAGTTAAGTTGTATTTTTTGTCTTCTGTGAAGAATTCATATTTTTAAATTAATTAATTTTGTTTGTTTAATTCTTAAATATTTATAAATTTGTTTAGAACTGGAGTACACTTTTCAATTTGTAAAATTGTGAAAAATAACAAATGCATTATTTGTTCAATGTTTATTACTTAAAAAATGATGAAGTTTATCTGGTTGCTATTCGTTGTTGTTCATTCAGATACTGCTGTTGTTCTGAATTATTTTGCTTGTAATTACCTCAGTGCCTCATAGTTTACCTGATTACTTACAGTAATAATGATTGTTATTTTGCGCATATATTTTTGTAAGTAACAGTCACAGTAATAGGGGACAATGATGTTTGCAAGTGAAAAATTGTCTCGCGATTATTCAAATTTATAAATATTTCATTTCAAGGTAAAAAAGAATTATTCCGCGTTGCTTAATTGTTTTGAATTTTTGAATTTTTTTTATTTAATTTTCAATATTTGAAAATTTCTTTACGTAAGTTTGATTGTTAGCTTATAAAAATAGAAATCATTTTTTAGAAGATATATTTTCAGAAAAAATATTTAACGATAATTATTTTTAATTAAAGGTTGTTATTTATTTGTATATATTGCTTTTTCATATACGGTGTAATTTTTGTATGTTTCTCATCATTCTTTTGTACTGTTTTTTGAAATAGATTGGATAAGAAACGTGGTGATGATAAAAACATGCGCAAATAGTCTAAGCAATAAATTAATTACTTTGACAACGTTCTTCAAATTTATTCAATTTGTATTTGCTCATTTAAACAAATAATCTTAACGATCATGATAATTTTATTACCGTTTAGATGTTACATTTTTAGTGAACGTTTCTACAAAAAAATTTAGACATGTTAGCAAAAATAGCATACCATAGCGTATTATTTTATTTCTGACGACAGACATACGAACTAGGCAACATTCAGCTTTAAATAACAGTCAAAAGAGTTTAATTTTGTTTGCTCAGAAAATTGAAATGAAAAAATTTTTAACTTATAGTAATAATAATACTTTGCTTGATGGTGCAAACAAATATGATTGTTGGTTGCTTAATTTATTCACTAATTTTGGTGCATTTCTGTTTGACATTTCTTACTTTTTGTTCAATTCGTATGTGTTGCTGCTGTTTACGTTATTGTAAAACTCGTTTCCAAAGCACCTTTGAAATTTACCCGGCAGGTTGATTTGCAGTTTGTTTCAAATTTAGAAACATTAGCATGCTTGGAATAATTTATCAAAAATAAGTTGCTTTTATTTTCACAGTCGATATTTGGGGTTTGGCAGTCGATATTGAGACGTCTTTTTTTATAATTTAATTGCATTTTCACATTTTTCCACACAGAATTATTCATTTTGAACATATTTCACTTGAAATGTAGATACAGAAGTATAATTTATTTCATACTGCAACCTGATTGCATCAAAGAGTCCTGATTTAAAATATTTTTTTTTCTTTTCAAACAACCGGTACAAAATGCACTTGTTTTTAATTAATTTTTATCAATTATACAAATCTTTTCAATTGCGAGTGAATTATTATCACTTCATTTGGTCAACTATAAGAATTTCACAAACAATGCTATTACGAACAAAGTAGCATACGGTAGACAATTTTTTCACAACAATGGATACAGTAATATATTGTGAAAGTTTTTAATTGAACTTTTCATTCTGTATCTTTTTACCCTCCATGCATGTGTTATTCATTGTCTTTTCATTATTTAATAAATATTTTAAGGTATTTTTGACAATGAATGTAGTATATATGTGGCGAAAAATGGAGTGAATCAATTTTTATGTGTTTTTTTCTGAAAAACAAAATCACATTATTGTTGTGTTGAAAACAGTGATGATGATGATAAATAATTTCATTGTTTAGATGCATTTTTCGCTGTAGCATCTTTTCGAATTGTGTGAATTAATGAAAAAAGTTTGCATTTTTATTTTGTACTTTTTCAGTTTTTCAAGATCACAGTGATCAAGAATGAAATTTGAAGATTTATTGCGAGATCATGTTGGTGAATTTGGTCCTTATCAACAAGTGCAATATTTTCTGGTCAACTTGCCAGTCATTATCACAGCCATGCACGTTCTGTCTTGGACTTTTACATCCGAAGTACTTCCACATCGGTAAGCTTTTTAAGCATTGCATCGATATTTTGGAATGTGATTGAAGTTATAAGCATATTGATGAGACGAACAATTATTACACTGCAGATGTCTGTACGTTGGCGAAAATGATACTATTCCTTATGAGCTTGCTGCAAATTGGTCGTCGAAGCTTTTGGACAAGTCCGGAAGCTCTTGTCTCAGGTACAAAAATGTCAGCTATTCTCAGGAAACAATACCCGAAGACTCGGAATTGGAATCTTGCATTGATGGGTATCGTTGGAAGCCGTCAGCTTACACTTCAACTGCCGTTACCAAGGTTTGTTCTACAGTATATTGTTGGTTTCATTTAAAAATAAGCATAAATTCTCTTTAAAGTGGTCACTTGTTTGCGACCAGAAATGGGTACGTTCATTCATTCAATCTGTCTACTACATTGGACAATTTTTTGGTTCATTCATATGTGGAACAATGTCTGATCGGTAGAGATTATTATTATTTTTCATTCTTCTGGTTTGGAAAATGCTTTTCATCTTTTTTTAAACTGTACAGATTTGGACGTAAAGTGGTTTTCTTCCTGGCGATCATATTGCAGATGTTTTGTGGCTGTATGATTGCCGTGGTTCCCTACTGGCCTTTGGTTGCGTTGTTTCGCATTGGATTGGGTTTCTCGCATCCGGGCATTTTTGTCATTGCCGTCGTCATCGGTGTTTATGCAAAATTATTTATTATATCTCATTTGAGGTAAAGATTTGTAAAAAAAAACTTGCTTATTTCAGGAACTGAACTTGTCGGACCAAAGCAACGAATTTATGCCGGCGTTGGTTCCAGTGCCTTCTTCTCTCTTGGTCAAGTTTTTCTCGGCGCTGTGGCATATCTCTTTACTGAATATCAATATTTGCAACTGGCCATCTCCATACCTGGAATTATTTTTTTCTCCTATTGGTGGTATGGATTTTATTCATTTTTTTTGTCTTGACAAAAATATAATAACAATAATAATAATAATAATTTTACTATATGTTGATTGAATTTTTTTTTGAAGGCTAGTACCGGAATCAGCTAGGTGGTTGCTGAGCAAACGGAGATATAAGGAAGCTGCCGCAATAATACAAAGAGCCGCAAAATTTAACGGTCGAACTGTTTCTGGTGAAATAGTCGAAAGCATTGAATTGGAAGTAAGCACAGACAAAAGAAAAATAAGCAACAACAATAAAGTTTTAATCCATTTCAGCCAATATCAGAAAATGGTTGCGAAAATAATAGAGCCACTGCAACAGCGGCTGATTTGTTTCGTTCTCAATCACTCAGAAAGAGAATTTTGGTTGCGTTTTATATTTGGTAAATTTGCATAAAATATTTTCCATTTGTTTGTGCATTTTATTATTTTATGTTATTATTTTTTTTAATCTCAGGATCGCTGTTGCTTGCGTATATTACGCGTTGTCAATTAATCCAAGTTTTCTTGGTGGTGACATCAACTTGTCGTTTATAATTGGGGGTTTTTTGGAACTACCATTTTTGATAGTTGTGCTGTTGGCGATCAATCGTATTGGACGTCGTTGGATGTTGATCGTCGGTTTCGTCTTGTGCGCTTCTTTGATGCTGTTGACGTTGGTAGTTCCTGCCGGTATGAAGCACTTCTGTTGTTGTTGTTGGATAATTTAAATAAAATAGGAAAGAATGTTTCATAAATTTAACTAATAATTAAAAGTGTTTCTATACTGTTACCAGTTTTAAGAATATGTTCGCAAGCAGTTTTCAGTTTAATAATAATAATAATAATTTAACTAAAAATATTAATATTTTAGAATACAAAATTATTAAATTGTTGTTGGTATTGTTGGCCAAATCTGCTCTTGCCAGCGTTTATGCAATCAATTATACGTACACTTCGGAACTGTTTCCAACAGTTTTACGCAACACAGCCATGGGCTTGTGCAGCATGATTGGTCGAATCGGTTCTTTTGCTGCATCTTACTTTGCTTTGTGGCTGGTGAAAATTATTTTTGCTGTATTTGTATATATTATTATTATGTATATTATTATTATTTCAGGCTGAAGATTATGCAATTTTGATGTCGTTGTTGTACAGCGCGATTGCACTGATAGCTGGTGGTTTGACTCTCTTATTACCTGAAACTGCTGGCCATGACTTAGCAGAAACTTTAGCTGACGCGGAAAAATTTTCCAAGTGAGCAAAAATAGGAGACGATATTGTTTTATCAGCATGCGATTTTCTTTCTTATTTATTTATTCATATATGACTTTTTTTGAGTATTGTT
Organism: Trichinella papuae; assembly: GCA_001447755.1. NCBI lineage: Eukaryota > Metazoa > Nematoda > Enoplea > Trichinellida > Trichinellidae > Trichinella > Trichinella papuae. The sequence continues at coordinate 9,824 of JYDO01000179.1, read as the reverse complement.
AATGAAAAATATATATTATCTGTACATTTAGTACTGTTTAAAATTTGTTTGAAGAAAATTGTTTTGGATATGTATAAATTTAGATGCTAATATTTTTTGTCATGATGTTTCTTTTTTTTCAGCCGTCGACTGAACATAGCCCAAAGAAAGAAACAATCTAGCCCATCAGAAGCATGACTGAGAAGATGTTGTTAAATTTTGAATTTTTGTTCAATTTAATCACACTTGCATCACTACATCGTTTGGAACAATTTTTTATTGTTATTTTATTTTCTTTTTTTTCTCAATATATATATAGAATAGACTAAAAATAGTCAATTGGCTGATTGAACAGTCATTTATTTTATTTTTTCTTTTACTCAATTTGCATGTTATTTACTTTATATTTTTACGCTTTTGCATATAAATTTGAAAATATTTTCCATTCAAAAATTCTGGCATATAATTTACATTACTCTTCAATTGAATTTATATTATATTTTCAATAATTCATATAGTAGAAGTATATTTTTTTCAGTAAAATAATAGCAAGTATATTTATATGTTGAACAATGTATGCATTTGTTTGAAATTCAATGAAAATATATTATTATTATTATTTCAATATGTATGCTTTCGTTTCGCTTGAGGTCGACAAGAGGGGTAATTTTTCATCATTGTTACTATTGTATGTATAATTTTGAGGTTGATCAACAGTAGACAATAGTACAATTTAGTACGAACTGAATCTCTAGTAATCTAACAGGTAGTATTGGACATGTTGACATTGGAAAAGATGGCAAAGTAGAAGAAGCCGAACGTACCAAATGCTACTGGCAAAATTACCTGCGAACCGACGTGGAATATTTTTGCACCTTTCCAAAAGCAATCGTGCGTGGTGCGTCGAAGAAACGGCTGGAAAAGGCTGAATCGAATCAACGATTCCAAATCCAACGTAGCCGGATCCCCACCGTTGGGATCATTGTTGTTGTCACCTCCGTTGTTCATTGTTGGAGAGTTCATGATGCTGCCAACTGAGCTACGCTTTCTGCGCTTCTTAATCTGTCGATGAAGCAATTTGACGATGATCAACTTGGCCAAAGATAGAAAAGCGAAAATGAAGCAACCGCCGAGGTACAAATCCATCACCTGCGTTGTCAATAACGATAACGATTGTCACAACATGGTCTATCTTACCTTGATGTAGCTAACTTTAGGCATGACAGCGTTGAACGAAAAAGACAAGAATATAATTGCCAATATGATGGAGAACATGTCTGAAAATTGAGTCTGATCTTCCATCCAAAGCGAAATCCACGAACTGGTCACGACGGCTGTAGCTGGCACGAACAAATTCAAAAAGCAGAAGCCGGATCGTCGTTTCAATAATACGCACATTCTGGCAACATTGAATTCACCTGAAAAAAATTACTTTGCTATTGAGAAAAGAAAAACAACATCTTCTTCTTCTTTTTTTTCTCTCAGATTAGCAATATGTAACTGATGTATACAATATGATAAATATATTTACCGGCTGCGTAAGTTTCATTACGAGTGTAGAAACGATATGATTTTGCATAAAAGTCTGGTAAACTGATGTCGTCCAATTCTATTGAATGATCATTCACTGTCCACTCATACTTCACATCGTCTATAGTATGTCCATCTGAAATGAAAGAAAATTGATATGTATATTTTTTTTAATTATATTTATTTATTTATTTAATTTTACTTACAGCTTGATAATTCCAAACCACACGCTTGTTGATCGAATGGATACCTGGTGAAATGGAACAAACAGAGAGAAAAGCAAGTAGTTTCTGGTATTTTAATAATTTTCAACTTTCTAAAATTGTGAATAATTTTTACTTACATCAGTAGGTCGAACTTGCACTGGGCTGTGATGGACAAGCTGAAAAATGAATATTATTGACTAGTGGACAAGTTTAATAACGTTCAACAATTTAGCCTACCGACGACTGTAGAATATGGTTCCATCTTCGAACAGTTTCATGTGACCACGATGCGAGAGCGAACCCGGCACTGGTACTTTCGAGTCGAGAGCGTTGTTGAAACACGTATCCGGTATCCAGAGGCGTTCTGCTCCTTCAGAAGGAAGATCTATAGGATTCTTGTAGCCAAACCAGGTACGATTGAACTGCAGTCTCAAATCGCGCCAATATTCGTGGTAGAACATTTCGGCCGTAAAACGCTGTACACTTTTTGATCAGTTAGTTTTTTTTTCTTTTCTTTAATTCATTTTCACTTCAATTGTTTTATTGAACTTTTTTTATTGTATACAACAACATTAGCAAGCAGTAATTATTTACTTATTTAAGCAAATGAGATTGATGATTAGCATTCATTATGGAATAGGTTATTTCAAGTATTGTTCAGGTGTAATCTCTTTTAAAATGTTCTATTTGCTTGCATTAAGAATTGGCTTCCTAGAATGTGTATATTTTAACGGAATTTTCTATTCTTAGATAGCATCTGTTTTGAACTAGGGAATTTATTATTATTTATTAAAAGATCTTTAACACAAATATCATCATAATTATCATCATAGCGGAAGATGTAATACTTTTTGCAACACTTGTTTAAATAATGAACTTTTTTTATCAAGCAGTTTGTCTGATTGTTCTGCAACTCATAAATCATTTTCTAAAGTTGGCATGCACAAAATAAGTTTTTCACTTTGATTAATAATATAGCATTACTTTACTGACTAATCTCAGCTGTGTGGATGAAAAACTTATAGAATTTGTACTATATTCTTATTATACTCTTATTATATATAAACTTGCTCGACAAATTTACGACATAACTTAGAGATGGGATGCTTTTCATTCTATATTCTTATCAAGCTATTTTAAACTTTAACACAAATTTAAAAAGGTTTATTTTTGATTTTTGAAAACTTTGCTTACCATTGAAGCTTCATCTATCGAACTGATGCTGATCAATTTCATACCGACTCTGATTTCTACCGGCTTTACTAAAATTGTTCTAAATATAATTTTTACAATTTTCAAAGCTTTTTAAATTTTCATATTTTACATCAATGGAGGAGGATTGATGTGAAATATTTTGAATTTTATTTGTGATCAACAAAATGCAAAATAGAAATTTAAAAAATTGCCACGTTTAAAATTGTTTGAAATATTTCAAGAATATTATGCAGCTGTTTGAAAAGTAGATTTTGGACAGGAGTTGTATAATGCATAAAAGTCAATCGGAACATTTGTTGCATAGTTTTATAAATTTCTTCTAGTATTTAATCTTAATTATTTGTTGCACATCGGAAATTGTTTGCTTGTTTGTCCGTTTGCTTCACTTGCCTGCCTGCTTGCTTGCTTGCTTGCTTGCCTGGCTGATTGGCAGTGATACGTTCTCATCTATTTTCTGTCGGTTTTGCCGTCATGTTTTTGCAATGTTTCAATTTGTAAAACATTCATCTGAACTTCATTTCAAAAATGCAAATTTTCTTTTCTCTGCTTGAAGAAATTGCTAAATTCGCGCATAAAGTTATGTTTAATACATTAATTTTTTTTTTATTCTTCACAGTTTCATCGTTGTAATTGATTTTAATTAATTTCCATTAAGGACTTGAGTTGTTTACTTGAACACACAAACATGAAGTTTTTTTTTATTCATTTCAAGTGTTCAATGCGCAACAGATGCTTTCAGAATGTCATGTTAACAGAAGAAATTTGAATTACTTTTCATCTCATTTATGCTTGCTGTGTCCAATTGCTTCAAGCAGTTAGTTATATTTATTCTTTCATTATTTATTATTCATAACGAGTGGAAGGGCAAGGTAATGTAATGCAGTATTATAATAATGTAGGTGTTAATCCTTTGCAAAACCCTGGGGTTATTGGATCAGCTTTGCAATCAACTATGATACATACCACTTGTAGATACCCACAAACAGTAGAATTAGTGAAGAAAAGTATGTTGTCTCAGATTAAGCTTTCACTTTATGATTGAAATTAATGATATTGAAAAGCGGTAACTGATTGGTGTTCAGCGTAATTATATAAGTATAATTTTGATCATACGTTTCAAAATCTACTTAATTTTATTAAAAGTTTTCAGATCACTCTAACTTTAAAGTTAAGACACTCTCGGCATTGGAGAAAGTTGACAAGGAATGCAATAAATAATTTTTATAAGTAGCTGTTGTTCAGTTGAATTTTGGTTGTGAAAATTATAATTTGAATGAAGAAGTTTTAGTTCACTTTGAAATTGAAAAGCAATTCAAGAATCTACTTTGATTGTTTAATAATTTACAAATGTGGCAAATAATATCGAATATTCAAAATTGTTTTTCTATGCTAAATTGGCGTTGGTCAAGTTTATTGATTGGGTATTTGTTTTAATCATTTAAGTGAATTTGAAGAAAAATGAGAATTTTTAAACGAAAATGTTTGTTTAACATTTGAATTATATGTGTGCATTTTAAAACAAAGTTGATCTTGAAAAGTTATGATAATTTTATAGCGTTCCAGGAATTTTAAAATTATAAATTCCAGGCATAGGTGTAAATGTAATTAAACAAATGTGGCATTTGAGGTAATTTTGGTGTGCTGTTGTTATGCATTTATATCATTATTGTCATTAAAAATTAGCTCTTCTTTAAATATTAGTATGAGCACACTGACAGGTCATAATGGTTCCACATTTCATTTAGATAATGTGTGTATCTCGTTTGCATTGCAGTTGCTGAGCACTTAATTTTTTACTTAATTGTAACGTTGCTTGTAAATGCGCATTTTCCATCCCAGATCTCTTGTACACAACTGCGAATCGGTTACAGTGATTTGTTAGTATAGCTATTAGTTTAAACATATAAATATTTATTTGTGTAAGAATTAATAAATATATTAAAATTTGCAATTGATCAACAGAAGACTAAAATGAACAATAATAATCTACAGCTGCATGCATGGTGATTATTTTCCAATTTATTTATTACAAATACACGGAATTTTATTTGAAGCGTTTTGATCAGTTTAATTGAATATGAGGCTAGTGCGCGAAGTGGTGTTATGGTGGTACGAAAAAATATTTTATCTTAGCTTTTTGGATAATTGTGAAGAAAACATGGATATTTTTATTCTCTTATAAATATTAATTTGTTCTCTTTTTTGATGAAATGTGGAAATTTCTAAAATTTCACTTGTCAACGCTGTTTATAGCTGAAAAATTGAATCAGACAATGTAACTAAGTGCACAAAGTGATCTGTTCAATTTATCATGTGAGAAATTGAATTGAAATATGTTTTTGTGCTTGAAACTGTTTTTTCTTTACGTGAAATTTTATGCAAAGAAATTCAACAATGTTCTGTTGCAGAAATTAATGGTGCAAACGATTATTTCTAACCTGTGCGATTATCAGTTGTTTACATTATTATTATTATTGTTATTAGCATAAGTGATACGTGTAAAAAGTGCTACCCAAAAGTGTGATATATAAAATTCTGAAAAATAAGTTTCCAGTGTTCTTTATACAATTTTGATTGTGACTGTGAAGGGTGTTGTTGTTGTTCATTTGTGGTTAAAAATATTTATCTCATCAGTGGAAATGATACCTTGTCGCTTTGATTGAACAACATTTATATATTTATGTAAAGTTATCCGTTTTCATTCCTAACAAGCGGCAGGCAGGCAAAGGGAAAAAATGGATTACTTTATTTAAACATCACACTGTACAAGCATGCAACTTACCTCCAAAGTCAGGCCTCAGACGATTGTCGTAGGATTCTAATGTTCTTTGCCACCAAGAACGAAATCTTAGATTTCATAATTGTTAGAATATGTAGATCAAAAAACAAAACAGCAACAATAAAAAAAATGATGAATTCCGTGTCTACCTATCACTGTAAGTTCGGCTACGTATTTCAGGACCAACTTCTGGTGCAATGATCACTTTACGCCAGCGACCTTCACGTAACATGTGTTGCGCTCTAGCCGTGCTTACTGTTATTCCAAATAACAAAAAGAATGGTATCAACGGTAGACCTGTCATGCGGACAGACGTATCAATTTGTTAAGAATGAAAATTTGCAAATTTATGCAAAAGAAAAAAAAATATATGATGATTATCGATATTGTTGTTTTTCGTCAAAATTTGCCCAGGCCACTTCAGGATATATATGTATGTATATAATGCAGGCAAAGGCGAGAGAAGTGTGCTTATTGAATGCGTTAACTCGTCGTCACCTGAACGTTGTGGAATCGCATCCGTGACTTAGTGATCGTCAAGTCAAGCAAGCGTGTAGATAGATTTATGGCAAACGTTGTTTGCCGTTGCCGGCCACGCTTGTCATCCAATCTCAAACGGCGAATTTCTCATGCACCCACCCGTACGGCAACACTGCTTCCAACCGGTGGTGCCAGCAATTGTTGTTCCACACTTGAAAAGCACTGCTTACTTGCTTTGCTTACTTGCTTTGCTTGCTTGCTAGCTTGCTTGCTTGCTTCAATGGAATGGGCGTTCCGCGCGGGCTTGATGTCCAATTTTAGTCAACAAAATTGCACTCTCCCAACTCCTAACAATTCCACTCTATCATTCATAATTGCTTATCAAAAATGACACACACGACAACGCCACACAAACGGATTTCAATACATCTCATCAGCAATGTGCTTATTTAAGCTGTCGTCGGCAGTTGTCAGTAAATTTTTGACTATTGCCGGCCTTGAGGTCGCTGCTTTTCATTTCCAGCCTCTTCTCTGCAATAATTGTTGCACTTTTTTCAAAGCAGATTATGTTATTCTTTTATATCAATTGAACATATTCTCTTCAATTAAACACAAATAAATTATTTCTACACACACACATTTATATATATTTATTTATTTATAATAGGTTGCATTTCTTCTTTCCACACAAGATTTAGAAAAAATGTTAAAATTTTTTATTGTAAAGTGAGAAACTCGTGGACTGCTGTCATTTTCAATTGCTTAAATTTTCTTTTTTAATATTCAATATGTGAAGTGTTTCTGATTGTATAATTTGAAAACGTTCTCTCTCAACGTTAAGAATAATTATAAAAATTATTTTTCCAATCAGTAATAAATTGATTTTTACAATATAGTCTCACACGTAATATATTATTTATTAGAAAGTCATCAAGTGTGAGTTAAACTATTTTGATAATTGAAAACGTTTTTAAAAAAATTCTTATTCAAAAATATACATTATTATTAGCAGCTTTTAATGCACAAATATTTTTTCCAGCGTGTCACAATCAATGGACCCATTGGAAAAGAATGGACAGTTGTACGTTGTATGTAATCAGTAAGTACTGCACGCGTCGCATTTTCGAAAGAAGAAATATATTTTATATCGAAAGAAATAATATATGTATATATGAAAGAAAATTATATTTACAATGGCAAATTATTGACAGGTTATTAACTGCGCACCCAAAGTAACACAACAAAGCGTTTGTACGTATTCAGGTAATGTTTTAATCTTTATTACACTTGTAATTAATAGCCTTTGTTGTTTTCCAAAATTCTATAAACCACTACATACACACATTCATACATACATAATTAAATACATATATATATACATATATATATGTATGTATGAGGGATTTGCCGCTCCTTTCCTGACACCGCGAAAGTGCTTTTTGAGCATCCTAATTAAGTTTAAAATTTTTATAAAAATTCATTAATGGCACTTAAAATTAATCTCAATTTTTCAGGGCCGTCATTTTACTTATTTAGGATTCAATTAATAGATTCAATTTTGCAATTCAACGCCACCATACTTTTCCTGTTCACCGCACGCCAACAACCATTGAATCTGAAGCCACATAGGCGTATGCATAGCAGTCGAACAAAAATTTGCATACATTTTCTGGTAAACAAGTCTTACTGTGCATGCTTTTCATTACGTTAAGCAAACAAAAATTTTCACGACTCTTTATCAAAAATCACACTAAAAGCAATATACGTGATACAACTTTACAATAATAACAATTACGTTATTCCTCATTAGTAGATATCATTGGATTGCTAAAAAATAAGCATATGAAAGGAATTTTTATATATATTAGAAGCCGACGCTTGTAGCGAGCTATAGTTGCTAAGCAAACAAACGGTAAGGCAACGCATGGAAATTTGCATGTTGACGAGACACGCCTAACAGTGATGAAATAATTTGACCTAACTTCCGCTTTAAAACTAAAATAATAACTTTATTTAATTTACTTTATTTGGGCTATCCAATGGTGTCTAGATGTGCAAAGCAATATTGTAGTTAATATTGTAAAGTTGTACCTCATATATTGCTGTTTGTGTGATTTTGCATCAACGATGGTTGCGTTGACCGTTTGCAGAGCATAATAGAAGTAGGCGACCTAGTTGTTTAGCAGAAGTATTATGCAAATTTTTATTTGCGGAAAGAAAATCAAATATTAATCATAAAATATAGCTCATCGATGTGCATGTTGCGTACACTTTGATTTTACATCAATTTATGAATTGAATTTTGTTGTGAAGGTGATTTAAAATATTTATAGACTGATGTTAAAGACGCCTTCAAAGGAAGTCAGCCAAGCATCATCTTTCATATTCAAAATGGTCAATCACTTTTTGCAGCTCTTCAAAAATCGCATCTCCAAATGATGGGAAGTTGACTATTTTTGTAAGTTACAGTTTTTTATTGAATGATATCAAAATATTCCTGAAAATTGATATTGAATTTATAATTTCGCAACATTATTAAGTTATGCATTACTAAGAGTAAACCTATTTTGTGTGAAATTTCATGTTAACGTTTAACAGCAGTTTATTAAGATATTTAACTTTATAAAAACGAAATGAATATAGTATTAACAAATCATTACTGAGAATGAAATATCAAAATAAGTATTTTAATGCAATCGTGAGTAGAGACGGTAAGCTGCTCATATTCCACCGCAGGTTGATGTTGTGATTCATATACATAGTTCACTAGCAGGAATTGTGTCGTCAGGTGTCAACATATCTTATAAATTTCTGTAACTGATTCAAATCATTTCAATGAAAATGATTTTTCTTCTTCCATTCAATTTTTTAACTGCCATAGCCTTAGCTATTTTTGGAACATTGAGAAAGTTTTGCACAATGTTTTTGATTGGAAACAATAAATGAATGTGAATCAGTGTACGATGCTAAGTTTGAGTGGCCAAAATCCATAAATTTTAAATAAATAGCCTCTGCATTTTGTCGCTGCCTATATTATAATATAACAATAATGCCGCATACACCGGTTCTATCGCGACAACCGTGATTTTTAGTAATTTAAACAGCCAGTGCATTACATTGAAGTATCAATTGATTATGCTGAAGTTTTCAGTAAATGTTATGTTATGTCATTATTCTATTTTTTGCATTCATTTTCCTATTGTTCAAAGAAGTCGATGAAAACCTGGTTGAAACGTTAATTAAACAATCACTTCTTCGAAATTAATTATGCTGAATATGGTATTCATTGCAAAGTATTATTATCCTGCTCACTAGTATTGCATGCATATGCAGCGATCATTCAATTATATTTGATTGTTGGTTAATTTAAATGAGATTAAAGTTGATGTTCAGCTTCATTTACGTAAGCAGTTTTTTTATGCTTCTATGAGATACGCATAATATTTTTTGAGATGGATAAAAACTTTCATCTGTAACGTATTGAGGATTTTGTTTTTGTTCAGCAATTTCCATAATCTTTGGTGCTAGCTCATTACATTGTCTTACGTTTTCAAAGAATATGTGCATTTCTAGGTCAGCAGACTAACTTTATGCTAATGTGATGGTGAACATTGCCGATGGCATTCTGCAGCGGG
>JYDO01000178.1:0-86688 GCA_001447755.1 Trichinella papuae | reverse complement strand
ATTTAATATTTATCAAAAGATAAATTATATAATCAAAATCGAAATCGCAGCCGGAAACTGCGTAATATGAGCATTTCAAAGCTTTCGAAATGCTACAAACAATTGTGCTATTTACTGTTCAAACCTGATTTCTATACTAACAATTGATGAAAATGCTACACAACGTATGCAAATATAAAATAGCAATGTAACGATACATTTCTTTTTCATTTCATTGTGCGATGTTTTATAATTTGTGATAATTGTCAATAAATGTTAGCAACATTTTATTAATTGCTTATCTATCTATAAGGCTGTTGTTTTCAATGATTATGTCTCTTTTCTTCTGCGCCAATGGCGCAACAGCTCAAATTTTTGCCCAACCCCTTAGGCTATAAGCATATTGCTGCATCTCAGCAGATTCAAACACCCGTCGGAATACGCGCTCGTTGCATCTTGCCTGGCAATTATGAACGTAAAATTGCTGATATTTATAGTTTCCTCAGATATGAACATTGCTATATATATATTAAATTTTAGTGGACGTTTTGCTTGGGATGAATTTGAATAAAATAAGCCTGTTGATTAAAGATATAATTTGACATTGGGAATTGAGAAAGTGATGGAAAAATGTTGTTTATTCATTTGCCTATTGGAGGACTGACTGGGAAACAAGTATTGGAATAGGTTGTATCAGGTTGATCAGTTTTACTGAAGCATCGTCATTCTTTTCTGTTGTTAAGTCAATCTTTGAAGTGAGGAGTGTCAAATTAATTTGGCAGTTTTTATAGCTGTCCCAAAAAAGCAACATCACCAACAGTTTTGGCCTTCGGTTAGTGAATAATTATTCACTCGGGGATTCTTTCATTTCACACTGCCCTGAATGTTCGATGTAGCGGTGCTGGTGTCCAGTTTGTTGGAGTATTTGTTGTCATTGTTCGATTCAATGTACGCCATTCAACGTTGTCGCAAAAATGTTGCTGCACTTCATTGGTATTTTGTTCTGCATCTTCTCAACAACGGTCCACTGCGATTTGCAAAGAGTGATCGTCAAAGGCAAGCTCATGTGTGGAGATAAGCCTGCAGCAAACATTGCATTGAAGCTTGTTGACATAGGTTTGAATATTATTAATATACATATCATACAATTGTATACTTTTTCATTTTCAGATATTGGTTCTGACGATGTTCTGGACAAGAAAACTACCGATAAAGAAGGGAATTTTATCGTCGATGGCAAGACTAGTGAAATGAGTAATATAGATCCAATTTTGAAGATTTATCACGACTGTGCAGATTATTTGGTAAAAAATTGTTTTCCCACTTTCACAAAATAACCAATTAATATACCTCTGTGCATGAATACATTGAAAATAATATATTAAATTTTCAGCCTTGTCAACGTCGATGGAAAATTAAAATTCCAAAACAGTACATCAATCACGAAGGTTCGAAAAATTTGAAGATAATGGACTTAGGTACGTGGAATTTGGAAGCACACTTGAAAGAAGATATCAACTGTTTCTAACACTCTACGTCGTTTTAGTGCATTTTTGGAAATTTAAAATCAATATTATTATTATTATTTGAAATCAATTTAATAAAAATTTATTAACATAATTATAATAGTGATGATGCGCAGCATTGAACATTTTTGAAAAATTTAACTAAACAAATTCGAATATTACTCATGCTAATAGTTAACAAGCAGTTCAACTAAACAAACTTACCAAAATTTTAGTTTCGAATATTATCTTTTGAAAATGCAAAATTGCATTGATAAGAGAAAAAAAAACACGCACAAGAAAGTAGATGTTAAACAGCAATGATGCGAGTGAACTTTTTTCAAATTGCAACGTGCAACGATTGACAAAGAATTAATTGATCATGAAACAAGAGCAATCAGTACTACTGATTGAACGCAATTAAGCAAATGTTTAGATAAATTTATGCAAAATCTTTTTCAGCCAATGAAAATCAATCTCACTCAACACACAAATTGATTTATGCAAATTGCAATGATGGCAGGGGAAATTTGTTCTTGCAAAACGAACGCTAATCACCGCTAGTGAAAAAGCAAAAGTTGATCTTTTATTTCGAGCAAAAATTTAAAAATAAAAACATCACTACAGAACTGAGACAGTATTAAAAAAAAGTGATTGGCAATTTATTTTTTGTTCAGTTCAGATGAAAATATTCATATGCAATTGCGATCTTCCTCGAGACGAGCTTCGAGATTCATGGTGCCGAAATCCATCGGTTTCGGCTGCTGATTTCCTTTGACAATGTAATGAGAAGGAATTTTCAAAGACCATCGTCGTTTGCAAAGCTAAATCGACGTCAACAAATAAATGTCAATTATGCAAAGTGTGAGACAATTCTTATAAGCACAAGCAATTTGTTTCCTACACAACTTAACCATTATTTCAAGTGAATATGAAAGATAATTTTCATAACAAACTGTTGAGAAGTAAAAAAATTTCAAATTTTGCAAAAAAAAATGAAGCTCAAAAACCAATATTAATTACCAAACTGTGATCACAGGTGTGGTAGATTTTGAGCACAGGATCAATTTTGGTTAACTCATCTGCTGAACCTTCTACATAGAAGTTGCCACTGTTGTCGGTAGTTTTCTTATCCAGTACATCATCAGAAATGACATCTACGATTTGAACAATTACAAAAGTTATGTTTTTGAACAGCATGTTTCTGAAGAGTTTTGAACGATAAAATTGTGCAAATTTTCTTTAATCAAACGCCTCAGCACATATATAATACCTTTGTCCACTAATTTCACTTGTACATTTGAAGCTGGCTTGTTTCCGCACATCAGTTTACCCTTTGCGGCCACTTTCTGCAAGGAACATTCTACCAAAGGAATTATTAAGAGAGTAGCAAAAATCAACTTCATGGCAAGAAAATTTCTTTCCATTAGAGTACAACAGAATATCAATAGTACAAGCTGTTTGTTCTACATGCTATTTAATAACTCTGATTCAAGACCAACTGAACAGGTCTGGCTGGCATGATAAGTTTGCATTGAAAGAAAAATAAGAACTGTTACAACTGTTGACAAGCAGGTCATTGAAATTGATTGTATTAATAGTCTAGCATGACAACAACAAAAACAGATTATTTCTTAAATGAACTTAATTTTCTTGAACTGTAAAACTGTACAAATCAACGATAAACATCAATTGATGCTTTGAGTATTTTTTTTTCAAAAGTTGGCTACACTGATTGAACTCAAACTCAAAATTGAAAATTATTCATTGAACAATCTGAAAATTGTGCTCATCAAAACAATAAAGCTGTTTCATTTCACTTGAAACTTACTCAAGTATTGCCGTTTGAATTTTCTTTTTCTCTCAATTAATACGGCAGAGCAGAGCAAAACACAAATGTAAAAATATTCAAACAAATGAAATCAAAAAGCTCAAAATTAATAAAATTACCATAAGCATTCAGTTTTCAGAGAGAGAGAGAGCTTAGCTTGACAATTAATTAATAACCGACATTGCAGTTGCCAAGACTATTCCCATCAGGGGGCATTCAGCCTCCCCTCCCCCCCCTCCCCCCCGTTGTGAAAGAATGACCAAAGACAAATGTGCAATAATTGCTCCAGTTGCGTAACTGTTTCCTGAAAAGAATACAGACACTTTGAAATTATCTCACATCGACAACTAATTTTGGTACCTTCTCAAACATGCAACAACATATGAAAAGTATGTTTCAGAGAAAATTTTTTCTTTTCAAACTGCTTTCCACCTTTATTTTTTAAACATGATTTTAATTTGTAAACCGACTAAAGACAGAAAATTAGCAAAAGAACTTTTCCAAAGAATTTCTATAAATGCATTAATAACGCTGATTTTGAAACATGCGGACAAAATAAAAAGAGAAGCACAAACAACAGTTGATGCCAATGTTGATGATGAGAAAAGTTTGAGTAAGCAAGAAATTGTCATTTATACTTGAAAATATTTTACAATAAAAAGGAAAAAAAAACATTACTTAGACGTTGCTGAAAACAATAAATCAATTGTAATGGATGGAAATTTCAAAAAAGCCAACAACAACAACAACAACAACACTGCGACAGAACAGTGCAATGCAGTTGCACATCGCTCAACATTAATCGAGTAAGAAAGATTGCTTATTAATTAACCAAATCATAACTTTTGATCATTATTATTCATTAAATTCCTTCAGACTTATCAATGGAATTGGTGAAGCGGATGATTTGAAAAATAAGCAAAATTCTACAACGAACAATTGGAATAAAAGACATTTTTGCCAAGATAAAAGATGCGCATTGAAACAAAAAACAGAATTCACTTTCTTACTTGTAGATGTACGCCCGGAAAGTCAGTTCTTCAAGTACAGAATCAAAGGCGGTAAATTTGTGAAATGTATTTAACATGATTGTACCATTTTCTGTGAATAAATACAATAAAACAATACCAGAATTGAAATAGAATTCAATAATAAATAATATCTATTATTTACCTTCTTTCTACGCACAGCGATCTCATTTCCGTACACAAATTTATACAAAGGCTTCACGTACGAGCCGGCAGAAATGCTAGCAATGAAAAATCAATCCGGCAAAATGATCATCTGCTATGACAATGACGAACGTTTGGCTAAACGCGTGGCAACAATGCTAGCTCAAAGAGATTATGAAAATGTTTACCTTCTTTCCGGTGGTGAGAAGTTCACAGTTTAATTTGCAAAAAAAAAATTATTATTATTTTTCGTTTAAATATTTTCATATCAGGACTTGGTGAAGCGTTGAAGCTGTATCCAAGTGGCTTGATTGCCGGATGCGTGTCAAATCAGCTTGGTGAAAAAGCACAACATCTCACTACAACGTTGCAAGCAAACTTGCCCGAGCAGTACAATTTGTGCACACGGATGTTTCGGTAAATTGAATCTGCTCTTCCATATTCATTTAATCTTAATAATATTCATCAACCGTTTACACTTATTGCAGCAATTGCAAGCTTCGAGATTATTTCATCACTGTGGAATTTTCTTCTGATGATTTAGAACAACTATCCAATCAGTTGATGGAAAACAAAAAAGCTAAACAAAAGAAAATCAGTATGTACAAACTTGTTGTTGATCTAAATTTATAGCCAACAATTCTTTCTTATTCAGGAGCTTATAAATATTGCGACAAATGTAAGCAGCGTACTGAGAGTCAATGAAAATGAAACGAAAAATGAATGAAAACAAATCATTGCATAAAGTATATGCTTAAAAGAAATTGTTTTCAATGTTTGTGAAATATGGTGAATTGAAAGTGCAATAAAACTTACATTTGATTTGCATACTTGATTTGCATTTATATGTACGCTCTGTTGAATTGTTATTCTCGAATGGGGCGATAATTTTCTGACATTGTAAGCAAGATGTTGTGCGCATTGCTTGTTCCATCTAACAATAAATTACCACACACACGCAATTAACAAGAAGAGCAACAAAAACAAAATAATAATAATAGAATAATCGTTGAAATGCTTTTCTTGTTCTGCCAGTTTGTTTCATCACAAATTTAACGATGTCAGTTCATGGATTTGTAGAATAAAATTTTCACAATTCAATTTAAATACAGGTCAAATTTTCGCATAAATAAATGCTAGTGCATCGCATATTGAGAATAATTAATTGCCTACAAAATAAATAAAAGCTGCTGCTGCTGCTGCTGCTTTCATTTGAAACTTTTTGAAAAGTTCAAAATGCAATTTCATAAATGTCATTTTTCATCTGTGTCATTGGATGCAATTATTGGTAGGGAAGAAAAATTGCTGTCAGTCAAATTCAATATAAAAAGATTAACTAAAACAGCAAGTTAGCATAAAGAACACCTGAAAGTCTCACTGAATACTACATAGAGTGGTCAGAAATCTGCAAATCTACCAGCGTACAACTATTGACAGAACTATGAACAATAAAAAAAAGAACAGCAGGAAAGATTGCTATTACGTCTGAGAAGACCACACGCAGAAACCCTGAAGAAAAATCAAATCAGCAACTATATCAATAGAGTAGCAGCAATTAAACAATTGATTAAAATTATTAATAGCTAACATAGGAAAAAAAGCTACTAATCCAGGGTGCCTGATGCAAAACAACCGAAGGTTATTAGAGCATTAGCTTTTAGTTCTACTGTTCAAACTGCAACATTTGGATAAACGTGGGTGTGGCTTGATGGAAATGTGCGTAAATTTTACCAAAAGATTGCGTGACGAACGAAACAGAAGTCTAAAAATCAGAAAATATCAAAAAATCACAATGAAAATATGAGCACACAACAAACGTACAATGTGATCATACAGTTTTTGCTCAACCGTCAGTATCCTGCTAACGTGGAGAGACAAACAAACGTTGGATGAGTGGCAGTAATTTTTTTCATGCAAATCTACCACCACATGTAAAATGGTAAAACAAATCGACAAAATAAATCAAATCTAATCAAATCTGCCTGTGCCTATGCCTATTATATACGTACATGTATAGAAAAGTTGTAAAAAAAAGAAAGTTGAATGTAGGAAATTTTCATAAAAAAGTTATAATGTGAATCAAATTAAAAAGTGTAAATAAAAATTATTTTTATTATTTTTTTTAAGAATTATATAAAATGAACAAAAAAAGTTTAAAAATTGTAATTTATAATTTATATACGGTGAAACTTTCAAAGATGGGAATCAAATTCATGTGCAGTGAGGGCAAATTTTTCAAAACCATCCTTCTTGATCGTGAATTGTTGTATGGCAGATGAGTCTGCCAAAATTTTAGCACCAATAAATGAAGCGTGATAACGAAACGGAGCTGCGTGCACTTGGACTTTCACACTTTTTGGAACCAGTCGACCCAACTCAAGCTCAATACGCTCTTGCAAACCAGGCAACAAAGAGGTTCCACCCGCCAAAAATATATTCCTTAAAAAAAATGAATACACTGACGAAGAATGAAAAACTGTTGTAAATAATTTTATACTGTTGTATATAATTTTACACCAGTTACCTAATGAAAAAATCATTTATTAGTTGAAGAAAAAAAAGGTAAATTTAAAATGCACCAAAGTTACAGCACTTACTCGTACAATGCCCTACGGCTATCGATGGCACAAGATTGAATGCTTTGAAAGATGATCTTAGGCAAACTCTTGATGTCGAAACCCCAACGTTTGGGATGGAACAACATTTCACAACTTTCAAATCGTTCGTTACCCATTTGGATTTTTCTGCAAAATTTACACATCAACACACAATATTGTATATTATATTAAAATTAATTGAATTTTCTTCAACAATTAATTCTACCTGCAAGCCAAAACTCGATCCGGATCACAGTGCTTCAACGAGACCAATTCTCGCTTGTTTTTGGCTTGGTGATCATCCATTGGAACGAAACATTCCTAGAAAATGAAAAATACAGATTCACTCTCTCACAGTTGCCTTCATGCCAACAAAGATTTGCCAACTGTTCTCTCGCTTACCGTCTCTTTCAAATATCGCACCAGAAGACTCTCTTGCAACGAATCGAACGTGAAATTGGGATTCGTTTTAATAATTTCATTTTTCAAAATCGGTGCAATTTCACTTCCAAAACAAGGTAGCGTGATCACCGCATTCGATACAATAAAGCCTGATCACAATTAATTAATTAATTAATTACAACGTAGGATAAAACGATATTGATAACAACAACAACAACAAAATTTTGCTACTCACTATCCACAAACGGAGCAATTGTCAACCTTTCTCCAATATCCACAAAAACGCCCGTAAAACTGTTAAACGCGATCATAGCTAAACTACCTTGTCTTGCAACTGAAACAGCAGCGGCGTCGAAATCGAACAACAAAATCCGCACCATCTCTATCAAGACAGTCTCTGGGATAACATTCGGAACTGTCAATAAAAACTGAAATTCAAATTTGTTCAAATTATAATTTTAATTTAAATAAATAAGATAACTTCACCTGATATTCAATTGGTTTTATTGACAATTTTTCAATGATCCATTCAAAAATCCGCTTCACAGCATCAATGTTCACTGCATTGATTCGAAAATCGCTAGAACAACTCCAAGCATATTGCAAATTGCAATTCTTGTTCAACGCAGCCTTAATAATAGCATCTTCACCGACCAATCCTAAACAACAAAACAATTTTGCAATTGGCTTATATTATATTTTATTAAGTGCTAAACTGGAACTTTGTTTGTTTGTAACCATTGCAATATAATGAAATGATAATAATATAAGTGGTGAAAATCAAATCAAATCAAATCATAATTACTCTCTTTGCAATTGGAGACAACAGATGGAAAAAATAAATGCGGATACGAATAAGAATTCTTTTCAACCAATCCAGCTCTAGTTGAACAAGTACCAATTTCAATAACGCACACTTTCTACAATAGAATAGAAAAAATATTAAATATATCAAGCTTTGGTTGATATTTTATTTGAAAAAGCTACATTTTCATCATTGCTTCCGAACTGTGGCAGAGTGGCTTGCAAAAATTTACGGCGGCACACATTTATCGGCAGTTGAGCATGATCTCGCAACGCTTCGTACCAACGATGCAGTGAAAATTGCCTGCATCTGAAATTTAAAAATGATTAGTTACAAATTTAAATATAATAATACCACACAGTTCACCTCAAAGTCAACAACGTTTCGTTATTTTCAATGCTGATCAAAAGCTTCTCATCATCTCTCGTTATGACAGAACCGGCGATTGTTATCTGACCAACCGGCGTGCCGGATATTTCACTAGTCTGAAGTGGAACAATCTTTGTGCAAAAATATGCAAAAATCACAAAAAGCCAAAGCAAAAACAGAACGAACCTTGTACCAGAGCAGCAAACCTTGCTCTGTTCGCATGTAGTGTCGTTGCCAGGCGTTGTCATCCGCGTGGTCGGCACGGATGCCCAACGGCAAATGGTCCAAATAGCCGACCATGTTCGACTGGGCTTTGTTGTTCACGTTGGACCCTAGATCCGGACAACGGATTTGGTAAAGTCGACGCAACAACTGCGTCGGATCCCATTTGGTTTTCAAATTGAATCGTCTGGCGGAATTGGAGCCGCTGTTGCCCATCGACCAATCGGACAGACTCAAGTTGCACCCAACCTCAGTGTCACTGTCGCTTTGCGAACCAACGGACCTAGCAGCAATGGGGCAGTGGTCAACAGAGGGCGACCGAATCTCGACGTTGTCCAATCGTTGATCGAACTGCTTGCACTTCACCGGCGGTGAGGTGCAAGCCGTGCAGCCGGAAGATGCTGCTTGTGTGCGGAGCACATTCTCCAAAACAGTCCCAAACAAGTCAGTAGAAGAACTCAAATAAGGTGATGATGAGCCCTCGTCCGACTGGATCAGGTTCTGCAGCGTTGAATGCAACTTGCTGCTGTCGCTTAGCCCGCTTTTTTTGGGGAAAATGCTTTCCGTCCCCGAATCCCCTGAACTGTTCGTCTTTGCAATCTTACTTGCCCAACGTGCATCAGGATTGATTTGGCCAGATATCTCAAATACAAACAGAACATCAATCAAGCATGCGTTAATTTGAAACATAACACATATATGTTCAAGAGCTTAGAAAACATTGCCAATTCTTAGCTTCCGAGCAGAAGCAATTTCACCAAATGCAGGTCATCGGAAACATGTTCTCAAATTCAAAAGGCAACACCCTCATTGTTGGGAAAAAAGAATATTTCATGAACAACAAACAACAACTAGAAGAAGAAAATCAACGATAATCATCCGATGAACAACAGAAAATTGGCAACGTTTTGCAAAATCGAAGAAGAAGAACATTGCATTGAAAATTGTTCAAACAATCAACAATAAAAGCTATAACAGAATTTAATTGAATTTTAATTTATCAAATAAATAATACAATCTGCCAATGTTCAGTTTATAACTTCAAATTCTGAATGTGAAAAGCAAAAATAAAAAGATTGCTTTACTTTTATGACAACAATTTGCATTTGCACTAAAGAAATGGACATTTTTGCTAACAACAACAACAACGCAATTCAATTGAAAAGCGTATCAACAATAAAAAGCATAAAATTTTGGGATGTTTTCAAAATGAAAAATTGCTGCTGTATAATTGAAAACTTATTTACAACGGCTGTAATCAAATGAAACTGTCGCATGTATATATATATATATATATATCACTGCATAATTGAAATGTCGAATAAACAACACACTTGACATGAATAATTTACTACAAATCAAGTGTAGTCTAAAATTGAATATTGAATTTAAATTTGTACTTAAAAAAATCATTTTAATATGAAAAAAGAAATTAATTCAATCCTACAAGTGGAAAAGTGTAAACTTAGTGGAACTATTTTTCCTTTTGACATGAAGCTTACAGAAGCAGAATATAATGGAAGAATTATTACATCTTAAGTTGGCTTGTTGTTGTTCATTTTCACTTTTCTACCGTTTCAAATGATGTGTTCATTTGAAAAAAGAAAAGCTAACTAATTAATTCTACATTTTATCAGTTGTTTAAAAGTAATTAAATAAAAATGAAATCAATTTATGAAATGTTAAATTAACTATTCTCTGAATGATCAATCACAAAGTAAAAAATCACAATCGCTGAATATTTTTTTTGTTGCTTTGTATCAAAATAAGCAGCCTATTTAAAATTCAATGCAACAATTATTTTTTAATGTTGCTTTTCAAAAATTACAAAAGAAAAAAAACAGTTTGACCGTGATATCAAGGCAATATAGAGACGAGTGAATTCAAATGATAAGCAACAATATTGTACACGCCCAGAAATATTACAATATATTTTTTTCTTGGTTAACATGGTCAAAAAAAACTAGCCTAACATGATAAGCAAGTTGGTTTTCAGACTGTTATATTTTTAACTACTTGAACTTCTAAAATGTCGACCTTCAAAAACCAAAAAGAAATACTTCTGCAGATAAAATAGTAAATTAATCAAAAAAAAAATAATCACTAGTTCAATTGGCAATAAAAAGATATTAAAACATTACGAAATTATTTCTATATTTCTCAAGTTGTATCATTTTGATATTCAATCAAATAAATAACAGATTTAATAAAATTAAAAAAAAATAGATATACAGTCAGCACTTACCATCAGATTGCGCAGATGCGCTTCGCGCAACTCCCGCCAAATTGACTTTTCACCGGAAGTTCCTTCTTGCAAATCTTCACTTTTCACCCCAAGGTCGAAAAAATCAAACTTTTCGGGTGTTCCATACGAATTAAAGAAGTATCCATTTTTTTCAGACGACATCTTCATAAAATCTTTAAATAAGAAAATTTAAAGTTAATAATTTGATCAATTAGTCTCGAAAAAAAATATATATTATTGCCCATTATTGGATAAACCTTATTATTCATTAAAAGATAAGTTTATCCGTTTAAAATGAACAATGCAATTTTCAAGCTACTAAATGAGAAAAATTCAAAATCTAAAACAAGAACAAAATATTTAAAGTTCAACATTGACAAATCTGTATATAGTTAGTTTGTTGGTACCAATTTCAATTTTAAAACTAACAGCCAAATAAATAAAGCTCAGTTAACGATGAAAATTTTTAAACATTTTCCATAAGAACAATTTATATTGATCATACAGAGAAGAACAACTTATTTCATATCAGGTTATCACAATGTCTAAACGAAGATAATAAGCTCAAGGAAATGAATAAACAACCACTGCGGTTAAAATTTTACTAGCAAGTAAAGGGGCAAATATATAATCAGTAATACTTATCATACCCACGAATGACTAGCTTAGCAAACAATTGCAGTCAGAGCTCAAGAACAAGAATTCAATTTTCTCCCGTGTGCAAAGTAAATCTGCTCGCTTTTGCTGTGCAAATAAAACGTCTGGGAAAAAGCGTCGCGCCCTACGACAGTTAGCTTGGATTCACAAAAAAAGCGGATTATTAACCGAATTTAAATCTACACTACAATACTGAAAGAAGTATTCAATATGTTGAATGCCAACTGCCAACACTGAGTACAATAGAATTTACAACAGATTGACAAAAGCTCAGAAAGAAGAAGAAGATGATGATGATGATGACAACAACAACAATACCTGATTAACGGAATACTGTATTGATGCAATGATCTCGGCTTGTGATTTCAGCAAACTGACCGACCGAACGCCTCAAAAATACAAACAGACTGAATGTATCAAAAAGAAACAAAATTTATTCCAATTTTACTTGCTGTTGCAAACTTTAAACTTTAAACTGCTTTAAAATGTTTCACATTAAAAGTTACTTTCACAATAGAAACGTACATGTTTAAAATAAATTCAATTAAACAAACGTCACTTGTTCAACTTTTAAATTGAGCTGATTTAAAAAAATAACCATCAGAAATTTACCTTTGCTGAAAATATACAATATACAAATGTGAATATTTAAATTGGAAGAAAGTAAAAAAAAATTACCAACTTTGACAATTGAAAAATGTTCAAATATACCATTCAAAAAGAGACAATTGAAATCAATCGACAAAAAAGTTTCCCATTCAGATGATTGAGTAAAAAAAATTTTGTAATAAAAAAAGAGCTTTTCAGCAGCATTTCAAATGTGATTGATTGTTCGTAAAGTGAAATCATGATATACTTATTTGGTTACTGTAAAAAAAATATTTGCATAATAGCAATTTAAAAAAAAGAAGAGTAAAAATTTCCGTGTAAACTTTGAATGCATGGAATTTTGACAAAAGAAGCAATTAATCACAAATTCCACGAGTGATAGCATTGTAGTTGAAAGCTGCTCAAGTACCTCTTGCCACCAACACCACCACCACCACCAGCGGCGCATCAATGACCCTAATCGGAGTGTAATTGATTTGTGTAAAGTTTGTCATGATGCTCAACAGTGAAGACTGGTTGTTGGCAAAGAGTGCACACTTGTCATATTATGGTGTCCATTAGTCGAAGGTCGAACTGACGGCAAAGCTAATTTGTTCACCTTTGTGTCATTTCCACTCAAATAAAGGGGGAATATCAAAAATTTATAACAAATTTTAATACTTGTATGAAAAGGATTTGAATTTTGTGTCGTTTGACGAAGAAAAATTGACAAAGTGACAAATGGCAACTTTACACAACTGTTGTTCGATCATAAAATGATGACAAAGAAGAGAAAAAAAAAGTCTTCCCTAAAAGCTACAACAAAAGCACTGGCAGCAAGAAGAAGCAGAACATTAAACGGACAATGGGGTGTGGACAATTGAACGCGCAAATTGAATCATGCCGACAACGTTCACCAAAAATATCCTCGTCTCTTCTATTCAAGAGATGACATTGATATACACGCCCCTGCTTCAATTTTCCGAACGGTTAACTTTGCAAATGTGAAAAACTACCCTGACGCCGCCTGCAGCTTTTCAGCAACGGCATCATTGATGCTTGTACAAAAATGTCGAACAACGAGCAAAATCAAAAAGTGCAAATAATTTAAAGAAAATTCATCTTGTCATTGTGGAATAATTTTTGACAACAACAAAAAAAATGTAAATTGAAATTCTTACCGAAAAATGTTTTTTTTTTCAAATCCAACTTGTGAAAGAGAATTAGCCGCTTGTTTTCTCGTCGTCACAAGCAGAAGTGGGCGAAATTTTTTCCCAAATGCGGACCTGGGGGAGTAAAATTTCGTGTGAGCTAAAAATGATTGGCTGTTGAAAAATCTGCATGTCAATTCCAGCCGCGTCAACTCGAACGGATTACAGTTGAAATAGAATTGTACATGAACATCTCTTTTTTATTATTATTATCAATATTAACAACTGACAGTGGTGTAAAATGGAATTTTGGCTTTGATCAAATTAAGAAAAAAGCACAATTCTCGTCATTGTCAAAAAATTGCCTTGGAAAATGGATTCACATACACCAGTTTGAAAACTAACTAATTAACCAGCTAATTGAAGCTAGCTTGTTTGTTGGCTTTTATAAAAATTTAAATTTTTTTTTCATTTTTGAATAAAAATAATCATAGAAAATAACGGCTATTACCTTTTAGCTTGAGAAATTTAAGCTTACAAATCGACAGTCTGTAAATAAATGTTGGCGGTCGAGTGTCCAGTCGAGAGAACAAAACGTACGAATCGACCTGCGTGTACCGTTTCCACTGTTGATCCCGAACGCAAATTCAGTTTTGCTTTACTGTAGCTCTCCACCTTTGCGACCGTATCTCTAGCACAGTCGGCTGCATTCAGTGCAAACACTTTAAAAGCGAACTGTGGCGGCGCCTCGAGCGCTAAACAAACTACGTCTCAAAGTACCTCAAGCAGGCAAACGAACACTGTTTCACCGAATGATTACTTTTATTGATCAACAGTGACCAAAATTGATTCATGCAAATTTCATTTTCATTTTTCGTCTGTAACATGCAACATTTGCAAAAAAAAAGATATTATTGTACTAAAGATGACAAATGACGACTCTTTTGAAAGAACTTACAACAGAACTGATGAAAAAACAACATTAAACAAAATATATATTTAAATTGTTCAATTATAATTTTACCTGCTCAGAAAGCTTGACAATTGAAAACAAAATCACCTCCAAAATAGTTATTCGTTGAACCTGTTTCTCTGTTAAATGACACACACATAATACACGTTCAACATTTCCAATCATGTGCTGTACTGTCAACATCAAATTTAATTAAAAAATTATGCTTCTTTAATATTCACACATGAACTTAAACCTGTTTTTAAAATTTGAAAAATAAATTTACAAATTTATTCATTTTTTTGGCTAATTCATTTCAAAAAATTAGCAAAACACATTTCACTGTACATATTACAAAAATATTCAATTTTATCCATCATTATGAAATTTTCAATCATTAATCTGAAATTGTATCATTTTTCCAACTAGAGCAGATTGTATAAATTACATTTTTGGAATATTTTCGCATTAACATTTGAACCTGACAATCTGTAATACGGTACAAAATTTCAACTACTACATTCATTTAAAAATTTAATTAATGGTGATAAAACTGACTTTAATTGAAATTTCAATTATATACTTAATTTTTCATAGATTCAAACAGAAATACTTACATCTACTACAAAATTTCACAAAAACGTAATGATGGGTGCAATTTCATTTGCAACACGCTGCGATGCTAATTCGTTTCAGGAACGATGTCACGTTAATAATTAAAATTGAACTTCTGCTAAACTACTCTATAATATACAATAATTGAGCTAAGAACAAAATTGATTGCACCAATGAAATAATGTAAACCCTTTGGGAAATATCTACTTAGTGTGTATCAAATTGGATTACCTCAATTTAAGGATAAGCAAATAAAAATAGCAGTTCAAGCAGAATATATCTAATTCAAAAATTCTGCCCTCACATGTTCATCTATCCTGTTTTATCAGGAAAGCTATTAGCTATTGAACAGTACTACTCAGACTAACAGAAATCACTTTTAAACTGCATTTCAACAAAATTTTAATTAACAACAACATACTCAAACACTGAAAGAAATCCTTTCTGCTTGAAAAACAAGAATTCAAGCTACTAGAGTAAACAGAAAGAACATCTATCACATCAATACATAACATGGAAGCAAAAACAAATGCATCGCAAACGTACTACAATTTTCACAAAACAATCAACGCTCTTTCTTCGATTCATCAGTTACACCAATTTCGGTATTCCTAAAAGTATCGCTTTCATCACAACATTTTTCAAATGCTTCACTTTCTTTATTTTTGACTGCAGCAGGATTTTTCGAATTTTGTATTTTCAAGTAATCAGTTGAAAAAGATTCAAACTGAGCCAAAGCTTTTTCTAAATCTTTTAAAACCAGCATTTCTTCATTGTCCGAACAATATCCATCATTGCAATCTTCTTCTGAATTCAAAACATGCCTGGTAGCCGTAGCTGTCAGTTTTTCCAAATTATGCAGAGTATCCTAAAAGTAAATTATATAACACTTTTACAATATTCACAAATATATAATACTTGAGCCAAGACGTGAATATCTTCTTTCAATTCGGTTTTCGTATCACCATTGGTTTCTAAACATTTCAGTATTGTTTGCATTGTAGTCTCGGTTTCCAACAAACGCTGATGTAAATTTTTCAACTGAGCATCACCTTAAATAAAATACATTTAAATTTACATCAAAAACGCAATCAATAAGTTCATCAAAATTTACTTAAATCTCGCAATCCAAAAGGAGGGGTACCGTTTCGATTTCGCCAATAATCTCTTCTACCACTACGCTCGTTAATGCTGTCAGAAGTTCTTAACATCTTAACATTGAAAGCTTTTTCAATGAAGTTTTAAAAATAACATGAGCAAAACAACTTTCGCTCTTACTTTACTCAACGTGTATATCAGAAAGGCAATCACTCCAATAGTATAAAATGGTAACAGAGAATACCAAAAACTTTTCTCTCTACCTCGGGCCTGCATGTGATCGCCCATATGAGGAGGCATCGGTCCAGGTTGTGCCTAATAAACAACACATATTATATATAACTATAAAACAATTTCATGCAGTTATAAATTAACTGCAATAAGACATATTCATATGAATGGAGCAAACTGAGAATGAAAAAAAAAATAAATACTCGAAAATCAGATTTATCACGGCCTCGGTGTATGTGCGGATATTTCCCGCGCTCATTCGGTGGTGGAATACTATCTAAATATCAATTAAATAATTCCAATTTGAATAAATTTGAAAATCGAACACCATAAACTGTCAACTTACCTACCTTCGATGGAGGTTTGCTCCAGCCTAGCATATAACAAATAGTGGGATGCACTACCTTTGGATAAACAATTGCAAAACATCCAACAACAACAGCAATTGCAAGCACTGCTTTCTGCGGAGGTGTTAAAGAAAACAAAGCCTTGCTCGTCTCGCCTGTTCCCATGGTCAATTCAAGACTGGCAAAACCCACACCTGAAAGCCAACGCAGTTGCACAATAAGAGCAATAAAATTCTGAAGTTTGATCAATCAAAACATGTTACGTTAACCAATTAATGCATAACATGCATAGGCAAACGAAAACTCAATAGAATCGAACGAACACATAAAGGCACAGTATGAAAGTAAAGAAAAAGCAAGTGCACTTCCAATAAGTGACTTACAGTATAATATTTAATGAAACAAATTGCAATACGTTTTATAAAACACTTTTTTGAAAATTTTTAATTAATAACGTTAATATGTTAAAATACAAAAACAGTTTAACCTTCTTTTCTTCAAAAAATTCTTTGTGACGCTCATAATTTGTAACTTCCTGGTTTTCTTTATTTTGCTATCGATTTCCTGATGCAAAATTTTTATTTATTTTATTCTGTAATTGATTTAAAGTACTGCTCATTTGGTTCGTTCACATACAAATACCTTTTACTGACTTATTATTCATTTTCAGGATTTCATTAGCTAATAATTCATACTGCAATCTCACGTTTTATAGATTGAAAAAACTGACTTTTAAAGCTACCTTTCTAATATTTATAAATTAATATCAAAGTTGTCAACTATTTTAGTTATGCACTTCTGTCTATTTTCACTGCTTTTAAATTTTATCTTCCATCTATTGAAAGTGATCGTGAGAATACCTTTTTCGAAAGGACAAGGAAGTTTTATTATGCTCACTTAAAACGGTGGTCAATCAAAAGAAATTGACTTTCAAACGTAAAACTGATAGCTTTAAACTTATCGTAGATAAAGACCAGTTGCTCCGAAAACGTTCAACAATTTCCTATTTGAAACGGCTCTTTCATAAACAGCTTACCAATCAAATGAATAATTTTGGAAACATCGTTTCTCGAAAATAAAACTCAAATATAAAATAAATTTGTTTATTCAAAAGTAAACTAACAATTGCATTGCATTCTGATGTATCCTTCGTTGTTTTAGAAATTTTTCAAGGAACTTTTTATCCAAAATTATTTCAGTGGGAATCTAATATCATAAATGAGATTTTTATAATAGAAAATGAGAACAATCATTTTGAAATAAACTTCAAAATAATTTTCAGAAGAATTCTGACAAGCTTGATAAGTTTTTTTTTAACTTTATTTTAAATTAAACAGATAATAAACTAATTTAATTTTGCATAATAAAAGCCGACTTTTGTGACTGCACTACCTAAGTCAAAAAGACTAAAGTAAAATTTTAAACAGATTTCTAAAATGTCCACTCCCTGAAAGCTTAATCTAGAATTAGCAATAAAGTGAAAATTTCATATTATTATCAGAATAAAAAAAACTTAAATATTCTCTCGAAATATGCAACAATCTCTGCTAAGGAGTAAGAAAAAAGTGAACTGTGCTTTAAATGTTTTTCATACTGCAACCAAAAGAACAATAATCTATGCATGCCACAAGTCAAATCATCAAGAAAAATCTCATTTAAAATAATTTAAATAAATAATGTTAGATGTTAAATAATGTTATTATTATTTAAATGCCATAGCTAAAAAAGCTAACTTAAAATTACACAAAAGAGTTACTACTTTTCAAATAAAAGTCTTTATTTTCAACACTTGATAAAAATGAATGAAAAAGAAAATATGTATATTACTTTATTATGATGCGACGAAATTTGACGACGCAGTAGAATCTATATTTTACATTAAAAATGTACAAATTGTGCTTCTACTGCTATTCCATTCTATCATTTTTTGTTAATAAACACAAACATCTAAGTCGTCATTAAATAACAATCAGGAACTTCAAAGTGCAAGCAAGAAAGCAGTATGCTAACATGCCGCACAGTACGCGGAAAACAGTAAACAATTAATAGGTACAAATAACGCATTTTATTCGTAAAAAATACTACAGTAAGACAATTCAACAACATCAACAATAATGAAGTATAACAACATCCAACACCCTAACAATATTGTCATCACAAATAACAAATAATAGTAACTAAGTTTCGTTTCATCTGTACACTGGCAGTTTATGCTGGCATCGGCAAGAATTCTGGCGGGAAAATTTACAGTTTCTTATGTACAGCTTTTAAATACAAATTCGGTTTTCCTATTATACAATTTAACGTTCGCAAGGCAATGTTTTGTTCATTCATCTTCTATTAAAATATTTTGACAAATATACAAAACAATACCTTTTCAAACGGATTATAAAATGAACTAAGATAAAACAAAGCGAACGGAGTTTTAAAATACAGCCCATTTGCACACACGAAATTCCTGCATTGAATTTTGAGATTGTATTCGAAAACAAGAGAGAGGCATCAGTCTTTTCCATCTTTATCTATAGGGTAGCAAATGACATCAAAGAGCAGAATTAGATTCAGATGATAATTTCAAAATCGCCCAATTCTTCATCGCTTGGTAACACAAGCTTCACCTTTTCAGGATTGATCAGATCTTTGCTGATCGGCTCAAGACCGGCTCTTTCACGTCTTTCCAATTCCAAAACCGCTTCTCGAAAAGCCCACTCTCTCATCAGTGGCCTGTAAAAATTAGATTTAAATACAAATATTATGAACATTAACCATTGATAACCTAGCTGTATAATTAATAAACAGATTTATTTAAATGATCAAATAGTCAAAATCTTACCAGTCTGGTTTATACCACAAAACAAACACCAGTCCAGGAAATGCAATGCCTATGAGAGCAAAGAAGACAGCATGAGCTCTTTTCCAATCTGTATATTCGTCCGTTGGATGAAAGCCATAGGCAAGCCATCCACGACGCTACAACACAAGGAATTGTCGTGTACACATGGATATAGAGGCACATTTACAATTACAGATAACCTTCAGGCTGAGATGGTAGATTTGCCTGGGGTTATCCGGAGCCGCCGTGCCTTCAGAAGGCAGACAGCGTACTGAAATCTCAGCGTCAAGTCAACCTCTTATATAGCAGTCGAATGCCGGAAGGAGGAACTTGGTAAAGGAAGAAATTGTTTTAAATTCTCATTGGCCAATGGACTTGGCTAATGGCTTGGAAACGGATAGGCACTAACTGGTACGCTGGGTGAAAGCATTGATCAAACAATGGAAGTAAAGCCGCGTCATAATTTGCCCTCCCCAAACTATGGATTGTTATGTAGCGCGACCCAGAGAGCCACCAGAGGGTCGACGATCGCGGAAGTTCTTTTACAAAGCGAAAGATGCTAACTCGTCAGCGACGTCACCGTCACGGTGACAGGCACCGCTTGCGTCAAAAGCGGAAGGAAGTGAAACTCAAAAAGAATGCAAATTTTTTTTCTTTATCATAATCACTTACAAAAACGATTTGACCTAAGAAATATTTTCCCAGAAAATAAAACTTTGGATTAATTTTTCAACCGCGAGAAAAAAGAAGAAAATAAACCAAAGTACCATTTTTCCTCCTTGATCGGCTGCCAGAGGACGACGGTAGCCTTCACCAAAAAGCCAATCGAATCTGGACTTTCTGTAATAAGGCGATTGCTTTATTTCATCCGGTATACCGTCATCACTTTTGTACAACACATTCGCCAAGGAGAAATTTCGAAATTTCGAACTACATGCTCGCCAAACTGTTCTCGATCCATTGCCATTCAATTTGGCCAACATCTTATCCATTTACGCTGTGAAATTTTGCAAAAAATAATTTAAATTTAAGAAATAAAATACTTAATCAAAAAATTAATAATTTTTCACTGAAAAAAATACTTTGAAAACTTTCTCACCAATTCACAATTAATATTCAACGCAATTACTGTGAAATAAAAAGAATTCAAGGTTGGCTATTATGGAAAATTCTTTTTCTAACAATTCTAATTAAACTGTTAACAATTTATTTTTAAAAAATGAAAAAAAAACATTTTTAATTTGTGAAGACAACTTTATGCTGAAAAGTGGAATCAACCAAAAATTAGACAAACTTTGAAAATGAACGTATTTTTAGAGTAAAAAGGCAATCAGGTTTCAAGTTGAAAAATTTTTTGTTTGTTCTTTGCAAGAAAACTCAAAAACTTTAAATTTAAAATTTTTATAAAACTCAAAATTATACTTGATTGTAAAAATGTTGTCAACAATAACAGAATAACTAGCAAGAGAAAAATGTGAATGAATGTATCATTTGAGTTTATACATCGATTTTAATCAGTAATTGGGATTCTTATTAATATTCGCGTTTTGTATTTTATACATATTTTAAACGAGAAAAATCTCTAAAAATGTACACGTATTTTTCATATTATACTCTTCAGATTGGTAGTATTGCACATGTACTTATTGAAATGTATTGAATGTCGAAAAATGAATTCACATATTGAAGTAGAAGCGTTTTGTAATATATTAAGAATAAATTTTTTAAAGCAATCTGCATTGTTATTTCGAAAAGTGGACATGCTATTTGTAATCTTTTACCGGAAGAGCGAATGCAAGCACGAAAACAAAATTATATTAATTGCGTAATCCCACTAAATTTGCTTTGCTATCTTATTCCTGTTATCTAATAATTTTGTCGTGCGTAGGAGATCGGCAAAATTTGTACACGGAAAATTTTTAGTGCTCAAATTTACCTTTATTCACCTAATAATCAAAGTTAATAAATTTTCTGACTCAGCAAGCATGCGGTGACATCATTCCCATTGAACAATAAAAAGGATTAT
This sequence comes from Trichinella papuae, assembly GCA_001447755.1. Classification (NCBI taxonomy): domain Eukaryota; kingdom Metazoa; phylum Nematoda; class Enoplea; order Trichinellida; family Trichinellidae; genus Trichinella; species Trichinella papuae. Next base: position 65,063 of record JYDO01000178.1, on the reverse strand, counting down.
TATTACACATTGTCATCGCTGCGTAACAGCCTACATTAATTTACCCACGTGAACCAAACAGGTGTTTTCCTTTTGCTTGTTTATGAACTGTTCTTGTTGACGTCATTTTAATTCCCACGGTGTTTATTGAAACATCTGTTAAAAATATGATAGTGCAACCGTACAATTTATACATTTTACATTAAAATAATAAAACAAAAATACATTCAGCAACTCTGTACGACAAGATACGAACATACAACTGTTTAATATTATAGTTCTATATATATATGTTCATTAATAACTCTCAAAGAAGTGTACAATTTATCGCAGCAATAAAGGAAATGATTTAAATAACTTCCGGAAACTCAATCAATCAGTTGCTGTTCTACACTAAATTTGAAATTATCGGGCGTAAATATTCAATTATACAAATGAGTTCTGCTTGAAAATTGTATCCACCATATTATGATGATTAAATAACATAAACAAAAAGTATGAAAAGTATTAAAATGTGCATTGTAAAATAATTTTTAAAAAGTTAACAGTTTTTGATTTGCAAATGCATGAAATATTATATTTCACCACAAGTAGGAAGAATTCTCGGCCTATTAAAGAGAACACCTTCTTGAATATAACAGTGACCAAAATATTTACAAAATTAAAGTAACTTTCAGCTCAGAATTAACATTATCGAACAATTTATTTACAATACGTCACGTATATAATCAAGTTCAACTTTTTACATACTGTAACGGATTTAGAAAATTCAGACAAAAATAAGTTAATGCAAAAAGAAAATTCAATGTAAATTGCAATATTTCAACATTTTATTGCTTTTTATTCATAATATGCAATAAATGTATGCCTGATTTTAGCTGAACTTTATGTTATGTAATCAATCAAAAAACACAATACATTGGTTTGTTATTTGAATTTTTTATTTTAGAAAACAAGTAAATAAGCAATTTAATTGATAATTCTTTAGATTAAGCACCAAAAAGCTGTTAAATTACTATTATTGCAGATAACGAGACAATAAAAATACAAATTCAGAAAACGTTAATTTCAGAGTTTTTCATTTTCAAAATTACAGTACCAATGTCAAGTTTTATACAGCTATAGTTACACATTACACAGTTTCAATGTGTAAAAATTCTTGTAAATAAGTTGCTATTCATTGAAATATTATCTCAAAAATATTTTGAAAATTTGTGCTCATTAAATATAATGTCGTGATAACTGGTTAATTTAATTTAATTCAATTAAACTGAACTTAATTGAATTTCCTGCAAGCAAGTAGTTCTATATTCATCATATAAAACAGTAACAATGACATTAATAGCTGACAAAAAAATAATTTTTTTTAAAAAAAGTACATTTTTGTAATTTGATACTTTATGAACCCGATATTAAATTCACCACATGTTGATGAAGAAAAGTCATCACATGGGCAACTTACTGCATTTGAAACTGCTAACTCAGTAGCAAACACGCTGAACGTACTAGAACGCCAATGAATAACGCTTTTCAGCTTTTCACTATCTAGAGCAAAATATTTCAGTTTACTTTGAGCAAAAATAAAATTAAATAAAATATAGCATTTGTGAAATTTAATTTTTTTTAAGTAGTTTAATTTTTTTAATTAAAAAATATCGTATAAAAATTTCAAATTATTAATGACAATTAGGTTAATAATACTTCAATGTCCTTGATCCTTTTATAATTACAGTATACATTTTACCTTCGTTCAAAGTTGAAAAGTTGTCGTTAGAAGACTTCTTTCTAAGATATGAATACTCTGCCTGTTTGAATTTTACGTTTTATTAATTTTTAAATCATCAGCATATCAACTGCAAACTCGTCCTGTGGGAAAGTTGTTCTTCAGACATGGTGTATGTAATTCTTAGAGTTCATTTTATTACGAAGATGTTTGTTTTTTAATGTTGCATGCCGATGTTATAGCATTTCATACTTCATCTTATACTTCCCTTCTAATAACTATTTATACACGCTACTGCATTTTAAGCAAATATCAAGCAGAGGTGATATTGTTTTTTTTATTAATTTCTAAGATGTTGCTAATCTTTTTATAACAGTTTTCCGTACACATATATACAGATACACATATAGATAGTGATAAAAATTCATACATATATATATGGATATGAATTTTTATTACTATGTATATCTGTATTTGTATGATTTCGTTTAAATTTAATTTTATATAATATCGACAACAAATTTGTCGCAATATTCAAAAGACTTACTATTAGTTAATTTTAAAAAAAAGCAATAGATTACACTCAATTGATGGTTGCGTTTTGTTTGTTTTCTAAAAATATTTATAAATAATCATAACTATGAGTGTTTGCACAAGCGTATGGTTAGCGCACTTTTTTTCTATACCCATTTTTTTGTGCTGCGTTCTTAAAGGTAGGTTGAATGATTCAGTCGTTTGGCGAAAGATTGATTAGACGCTTGATTTTGACAATTGCCGATCCACAGGTTGGCAAATGCACACGATTTTAAGTTTTTCATTTAAAAAATTGTTTCTTTGATGCATGCTTTAAATGCGTTAAACTTATATTAGCATTGAGAAATGCAATACATACATGCGCATCTGCGCGTTATTGTCTTTCATATTAAAAATGTTGCTTCATTTATATTATATTTTGATAAAATTGTCCAAAAATATCCAATCAGATAACTCAAGTACTGCTGAATGTGTTATTTGCATTCAAGCGTGTTGGGTTTCTTTTTAAATACGGATTGCATTTGTGAGCAGTCTTTTCGTTGTTCAACATTGCGAATGTCATTCACTTACGGAAACTCCTTTACGAGAAAATGCTATTTTTGAAGAAATCGATGAAATGCCGAATTAGCAATTGCGTACAACATGGGATCAGTTATATTAATTCAATTTTAAAATAATAATTAAAAAGTGATTTCCATTAAAAATTGTTGCATTTCTTGAATATTTAAAGTTATATTCACTTTTTTAAAATACCATGTTCTTTCTGGTCTTTGTATGCATTTTTTCTTTTACAGTGAAAAATCAATGGTCGCCATTCAAGCTAGTGTTCTCAACTATGACGATGCGATTAAGAAATGGTTACCGGCTGGAGGAAGCAAAATCCAGGAAATGTCAAAGGTACAGATCTTGCATCACGTTGAAAACAATACTTTTCGTGTGGTTGGAAGAAAATTACAAGACCACGATGTGAGTTTAATTTACAATTTCAAAATATGCTTGCATTATAATAACTGTTGCTATATTTATTCGTAAGAGACGAATGTTACATATTCTTACATGCCTGACAAGTCAATTATTTGAAGTGATTAGTGGCCTATTTGTGAGGAATATTGCATAGAATTACTGAATGAACAGTTATGAACAACTTTGCGTGAAAATGAATTTCAGTTTCTCAATTTAGGTGGTAATCAACTGCGCTATTATACCTGGGTTAAAGTACAATTTTACAAGCGACACTTTTCATCAATGGCGTGATCATATAAATCAAAAATTGTATGGATTGAACTTTTTGAATCTGGAAGATGCGGTAACGTTCGGTACGGTGATGAGTCGCGTTTTGGAAGTGATCAATTCTTATCGAACTCAAGGTAAGCTTTTTTTTGCTCAAATGTTTCAGATTCAGTTTTTCAATTCAATTGTCAATTTAAGCTCAATCAAATGTAAATCGTCCGAGCATGGCATATACAGAACAAGGCTCAGTGACGGTTTCTCGTCAAACTGTAAATGGAAATACAACATCAGTTGTTCAGGATAATATGGAAATGCGAATGGACAATTTCGACCCCAGACGACCAATTCAACAAGAAAACAGTGGTTTGTAGATGTGGAAAAATAGTGATAATTTTACACACAGCATTTTGTTGTTTCTCTTTTCCAGCGAACAACAATGCTTATTGTTCAATGAGCGGTGCTGGCAAAACTGTTAGCCAGGGTACTCTGGTTTCGAGTCCGTCGAAACCAACAGCACCAATGCCACCATCAATACAGCCGGCTTCTTCTCAAGCTGCTTACGGTCAGTGCAAGAGACCGATTCCACCGGCTGCTACTAGGGCCCAAGTGATCAGCGATCCACCGCCGGCACCACCACCGCCCACACGATCCATGACTACCTCAGCACCGAGCAGGCAGTCGATGGCGCAGGCGTTGGCCAGTGCAAAATTGCGCCCAGTTCCGGATGAGGTCAAAAATGCCAGATCCAGCTCAACCGGTAGCATTAGCGAAACGGCCAACTTGAATCGTTTCGGAACCATATCCAGTCAAGCTCATCACTCGATCATATCAGAAATCACATCCGCCATTGCGAGACGGAATCTATTGAAAGAAGGAGGAAATCAATCGCCATCCAGTGCTGTCAATGAGGTGAATGTTGAACAAGAGAATACGCCTCGATCTGATCCAGGTAAATGAATGCTTATTAATTGCTTGCAATTAAAATGGTGCATTAAAAATGATATTATTATTATTATTAGAAATAAAAAAAAATTTCGAAAATCGATCTAGTGCAGGAGGTAGGCTTAGCTGCGCACCGGTTAACACTGATTCACCGCAAGTACATCGCAAGTGAGTTATAGCATGTATGATCGGTTGTCGATTCATTTTTTCTGATTGTCACGCTATTCAGAGCTCCAAGCGGTTCATCACTAAGTTCCCAAGATGATGGAATGGCATTGCGTACAGCTCCATCTGGCGCTGTTATTGTCAACGGTCAGCCGAATGATCCACTTGAACAGATAAAAATGGAAATCATACTCTGCATGAAAGAGGAAGTATCCCGCGCTAAAGCAGAAATTCTCGAATGTAAGTAATTCAGAGATGATTTAATTATATTCTATTATTTGTTAGTAGTTTGTATGTATGTATATATGTTTGTTTGTTTCATTATTTCCCTTCATCGACGGTACATTTGAATATGTTGAGCCGTTGTTTTTCTTCATTGGCGGTGCAGGGGTTTTATTTGTTCAACTTCAACTTCGAGTATATGTGAAAACAAGTGATCCATCTTCAAGTTAGATGCTTCTGTTTACTGGTCGGGTGCTAGAGATTGATATTGTTTACAAATGTCAAGAGAAGAAGAAGAATAAGAATAAGATGATGATGATGATGATGATGATGATGATGGAGCAATGCTAACAATGAAAAAGATAAATGGCGAAATCTCTTCAAAACTGAACAACTGTTTACATTTATATAGCGGCAAACATTTCTATGATATGCGTATTAACAACGTCGAGAAAACGATTGCACCAGAAGTTAGTTTTGCCATAGTGATGATGATAATGATGCTTGGTTGAAATAATCTTTGTTGCAAGAAAAGCATTATTTGCATATACTGCTTCAGTGTACACTCGCATTGTTGCATCGCTATTTTTGCTAGTTGCACTTTGATATATGGAGAAATGCAGTTGAATAAGCAAAAGAAAAGAATATTAACAAACAAACAAACAAATTGAATAAATAGTCGAAAATTGGAATAATTTATAATTATGATCATGTAGAAATTATAAAATTAGCAAAAACGATTTTACACCTGCACCTGCGTTATGCAATATAGTAGAAAAGCAAACAAACGCGTTAATAATAATTTTTATCTCATGTGCACACTGGTGGTGTTCATTTTTCTCCCAAGTTTGAACAAATCGATTCAACGAACGTTTACACAATTGAAAGCGTAGAAAAAGAAAATGAATACAATTTTGACTATTGTTATCAATGGTCAATTTGCATGAAAGCCACAAATTATTTATTGATTATTATTTGAAATTGTGTATTAGAAAAATTGCAAATTTTTAAAGAAATTTCATTCTCTTCATTGTAAAAAAGTGATGTGAAATAATTTTCAAAACACGCTTAATAATAATAATTAAATTTTCCATTTTTGAACAATTCAATCTGTGTTGAAGAAGAAATTTTTTTTTAATATTTAATTTGATAATATGTGTAAACTTTTTAGGCATGCGTCAATACTTTGGTGAAAAATGAAAATGCTGAAATGACGACGTAGATTAATTTTTCGCGAAGAAAGCCCATTTTATCTTTAATTCGATTATTATATCACGCATAATATGTTCTCAATAATTATTTACAAAGTATTCATTTTATTTTATTATATTATGGCCTCCTATAGATTGCAGTTGATGTATATATAGCTTATGTATATATATATATGAGTGTGTGTGTGCGTGTACATTTTCACAATGTTAAACAATCACTGACACTTACCAAATTTATACATGCTTTGAATTCCGCTTTGACATCATTGTAGCACAGCTTCTGCTTTGCTCGACATTCTAGATAACGGGTTGAGTGAAACTATTCGCTTCCATATTTTCTTCTCCATTTTTGTTGTTCATCTGCCGCTTTATATAGTATTATCGAGAATATATCTACCATGTTTACCTTCGATTTGATTAGCCGTTTACTGGATTGTTATGCTAATTTTATTGCTTTCCTGCCGAGGCATATCACGCATTTGTTTACTTTTCTACCTTGCAACTTGCCTTTCTTTTAGTGTTATCATCAGTATTAATCTACTTAGCTCATCTCTTGTTGAACAAAGTACCAATAGTTCAAACTGCCTCGGCTGTTTAAATATTTCATTTCATTTGATCTTCTGCCAGATTTTCTTGGCTGCTAATCTTTTCATTTTTTTTAATTTTTGTGCTCGACCAATGATGCCATCTAGGAACACTCTAGTGGTGCTGTACGGATCGCTGCCATTGAAAAGAAAGAAAGAAAAAGTTTAATAAATAAATAATATAATGAAATTAAATTACAATCATGTGCTATTATGTTGAAATCGTTTGATTATTATAAATAATTTGTTACTTAATTTAATTGAATGAACAATTTGATGGAGAAAAAACAATAATTTTTAGCCTGGATCACCTATTGTATCTAATTAATTTTTGGCAGCTAACATTAGTCTGCTGTGGCGGGACGTGGGATTATTACGTTTTCACGCAAACTTGGCCACCAGGCATTTGCTTTGTAGAAAAAGCAGAAGTATATAATTTATTTTGATTACTTTACAACTGTTCACCTTTATTTCTATTACATTGTTTCCTTATTCTCAGACAACGCCTTGCTTGAAATCTTTTAAGCAGTGGACAATACATGGCTTGTGGTAAGCATATTTCTGTACTGGTGTTGTTCTTAAAGTGAACATTTCGTGTTTTATTTATTTCAGGCCCTCGTTTAGTCAGTCACCTCATCTTTCACCAGCATTTTGTTACAATAAAACAGAGTTCCATGTAAATAATCTGCAAGTATATACAAATTGTTTAATGTTGTTAAAACAAATCAACATTGACATAATAAACTACTGTTCATTCAATTTCAGCAATTAATTTCATCGTTAAATACGTTCTGGCCAAATCTATTAAAGAATAAATCTGAATCAAGTTTATGGTAAAAAATTTTTTTCATTTTAGGGTCTTCTTTCTTTATTAAATGAAAAGTTACATTTAAACTTAAAGAGTTCTGTATCACAATTTAAAGGAAACATGAATGGCTGAAGCACGGAACATGCGCATTTGGAACTACCGATTCTACATCTGTGTTAAAGTATTTTCAGTTGGGAATTCAACTGAAGCTCTTGTACAGTGTTGATTTGTAAGTTAAACCCGATGGATATAAATTGATCAAGTTTTGATCTTCAAGTTTGTTTGCTAATTAGAATTTTGAAAATGAATGGAATTGTTCCTACACTGAAAAACAGCTACAAGGCAAGCGACTTTGCACTAGCTGTAAAGAAAGCTGTTCAAGTTTGGCCTACCGTTAGCTGTACTTTTGAAAAAGTAAGACAAAATATAAAACTGTAAAGCTTTTTCACTTTAAACTGAATTGAATACGTAAACAGTGAACTTAGTTTTTCTAGTAAAGTCCACAAGCAAATTATTAACAAATAAAAGCTATAATTTTTTCTTTTTTTTGCTACCTAATAGTGCTACAAGCGATGGCTACTGGCGGACATTCGACTTTGCTTTACAAAAACGTTGCTATCTGAAGACTGTTTTGCTTCGAAATCGTTTTTGAAATTCCAATCTGACCAAAAAAGCAACTCGACAGAATATTCGACAACTTTGCCGCAAATATGTAAATGCCCTGACTACGTTCCAATTTGGTACATTCCAGCAGAATAATTTTCTCTGACACCCTGTGAAATTGTGCTCTAGCTTTAAGTTGAAAATTGCTTCAAATATTATGATAAGAATTCATTGAATAAAAATGTGATCTTTAAGCAAAAAAACTCAAACTAATTTCACGTTATGATTTTTCACAACTGCACAAGTAAATGATTGTGAAAATTCAAAAATTCATTTTTCATTTTATTATACTTCTGATGTATGGATCAAATAGAGTTACTTGAACATCAATTTTGTAATACTGTAGTGTATTTTGTATTAGTTTTCTTGGTATTTTTTTTGCTGTGCATAATATTGAGTGAGTGATAGCGTAGAATTTTCGAAGTAAGAAAAGAAAAAAAAAACAATCACCACTAAACCTTAATAATGAGCAAACGCTGAGATAAGAGAGAAAATAAATTGTGAAAATAAAATTTATTGCCGCATCAATGTGCGCATAATTCAGGTCTGTTGAGACGTTGGTTGAACAATTTTACTACTGGATGAAATAGTTTCCAAGCAATGAAATAAATAATAAATATGTATTAAACCAATAGTATTAAAAAAAACCGTCAAGTGAGTTAAATTTATATGATCGTTTTAAATTTATTGCATGTGAATAATAAAAGTGGAAATAAAATCAGGACAACGGCCAATGTTTGTGAAGATTTTATTTAGTGGTGAAATGAATTTGAGTGGGGAAGCATTTTTGAAGACCAGAAATCAAGCGTGCAATTTTGGAATGATTTCAATGAACTCAGTCAGTCAGCAACTGAGAACACTGAGATGTTGGTGATAAAAATTTTGGTAATACTTGATCTACATGTAGAAAAATAAAGTTTATTTATTTGTGTTTATATAATTTTTCAAAAAAAATGCAATTTTTTGCACTTGATGATGATGAAGTTGTTACTGGCAATGATATGCAATAGCAAAGCAATGCAGAGCATCAGAATAAACACCATTAAGCAATGTTGGCAAAAAAGAAAAATGGCGAAACAATTTTCAACGCATCACCAGGCATGCAACGGCGGCATGTCTTTGATTTGTGAAATTGAAAATGAGCCGTAAAATGTCATTCATTGAAAATTGTGAAAGAAAAAGGGGGGGATGATGCGCGTACAACCTGTGAACAGGTTCTTGGAGCATCAATTTGCAGAAGCCTGATTAAATTGATCGACGCCCGAGTTGGTTTGGAACGGGTGAACTGAAGCTGAACAAGCGCCGGATACAGTGAAGAGCAGCAGCAACAGCAGCAGCACAACGCCGGTGCTGAGCATCAAATTTCTCTCTCTCACTGGCCAACTCCACAATGCTTGAATGGCAAATTGCTGACAACAATCAGTCAAAAATTGTCGTCAGTTCAAGAACAGACATTCAAGTTTTCCCCATCTGGCAAGAAAGAATACTACTTGCTAATCTGATCAGCTTCATTCATATATATATATACATTCATTCAAACTTTCCTTGCTAATCAACCGTTTTACAACAACAATGAACAAACAACCAATATACAATGATATACTATTCACTTTTTGTTGTTACATTCATCTGCATACAAATGTGTGCGCATGCATAAAATTAATTTGAAATTAATTAATTAATTAATTCAATTCTACAAAATTCTTGTTCACTAGTAATTACACTGTTTCATTTCTATTTCTATACAATTCTCATGATTCTTGCGCAACTTGTAACTTATTTCCATTGATGCTAAATATTTAAATATTAAGCAACGATGCAACATTGAATTTGTTTTCAACTGTGACAGTGATAAATCCACTTGATTGTAAACAGCTTTTAAATTTTACTTATTGCGCATAGAATATGTGTTAACAAGAAAAAGCAAACGCAGAACAAAAACTTGACTTCCTGCATGATATATATTTGCAAAAGGAGAAGAAGAAGAAAACAAAAATTTCATTCATAATAAGCAACACTGAAATGTTGTCTATTAAATTCTAGATGATAAATGATATTTGAAAAATATTTACAACACAATTTGCTTGTTTAAAATTTAAACACCGAAACAATTCAAATTCTCAAATATTAATGTTCAATGTATGCATGTAGAAATATCAAACAATAAAAATTACGCAAAATTATGCAAATGTCAGTGTATAATAATGATGTTCAAAATTTCATTCATACAACACAAGTTATAGTATAAGTTTTATCAATGAAGCATGAAGTGGAAAAAGTTCAACATTTGATTACTTATCAAATTATTAATGTTCCGTAATTTGTATTTGCATGCAATGTAAATAAATAAATATATATAAATGAACAATACTTCTCAGTGTAAAAATATATTGTATTGCACATATTTATGAATAATAACAATATACGTTAAAGTGAAAATTCATCATCAATCATTCATCATACAACATGCTATTTCCAACAGTGTGATGATTTTAACTTTGTATTCATTTGTAATTTTATTATTATTCTTTTTCACATTATTGCATTGCTGAACTGAATAAATTTAAAAATAAAATAATAAAAAAGCAATTTAAAGTTATTTTTCAATAATAAGCTAATAATAAAATAAAATAAAATGAGAATAAAAGCATCAAAACTAGATTTCAATGAAGTCTGTATGTTGGTAATATAATTTTAAACGACAACAGGTCAGTTGCTGTTGATTAAGATGCAAAATAAGTCAACCGGATGCCCTTCTTGAAAATAACTAATTTCTTCACGCCTTCATTTTCAGTTCAAATTTGAAAGAAGAAACCCAAGAAAAAAAAGCCAACTCAGCTAATAACAACAACAACAACAACAACAACAATAATAATAATGTTTATCAAAAATTTTCACTTGAATTCAATTTTATTCAGTTTAAAAATCCAGCTCCAACTCACATGAATAAATTTAAACTCATTGAACCGTATTATGCAACAGAAATACAATTGTAACTTCATATGCTTCGTGTTGTAATGCAAGAAATGAAATTTTAAATTTGCATAATAATAAATAATAAATTCTCTTTCTAGTAATAAAAAACCAACAAATGGTGATGGAAAAAATTTTTTTCTTTTCAATTTAAAAGATGTTCTCAAAATAACATTTCACACTTTTACAACTGGAAGAGGAGGAAAAAAAAATTTAATTTAACAAAAATTTTCCCAACCAAATCGAAGCTACTCTGTGAAAAAAGAAATCAACAAACAAATACACATGTGACAAGTGACAAATTTTTTTTTTTGGTTTTTGTTTTTTGCAAATATTCAACATACGAAAAGCACAACGGAAATGTTGAAATAAATAAATAAATAAATAAACAAATAAACAAACAAAATTTCCCCTTCCACCTTGCTTGCTTCTTTCTACTTGTAAAAGTTAACAATCTTGTATTATAATTATTGGCACAATGTAAGAGTAAGTTGAGATAATAATAATAATAATAATAATTTTCATAAAACATGTTGAATTGTTTAAATTAAATAAATTACTTCTGTTGACAAGTAATAGCAACATTAACTTCAAAGCAGCGGCAAGAAAGAGACAAGAAACTGGAACAAAACGGTGCAAAGCATTGGCAGCAAATTATTAACGGCTTCTTGACACAAGCAACAGCTGTCTCAAGAGAGGAAATTAATTTCACCAATCTCTCTAATAATCATCAGCATGCCTGAGATCAAATGGCCCAATTTTTGTACCAAACTATCAAAGTTCACAATTTCATTTATGCAAAATTTATTTGTGGAAAATTTCCATTGTTTTTTTTGATTGGTTGCTTTTCGCATCGGTCATTTTCATAACCATATTTTTTGCCATGCAAAAAAAGTTCATAACTTCTTCTTTTCACCAGTTTACACTACTATCAAGCTTTTATTATTTATTCTAATTTTGGTTAATCGGAATTTTTCAGAAAAAGATTATGAAAAATATAAAATCAAATGCAAAGCATCGGCTTATAACGAAGAAGCTCTCAACTGAAAGCGATCAACCGCAACCTGAAAATCACTGTTCCAAATCAATGAATCCAATAAATGCAGCACTTGATGAATGTATGCAACCTCAAGTTTGGAAAAAAATAAATAAAAATACTTTCGTCAACATTTCAGCAATTTATCTATTAAAAAAACTGTTGTAAATGGAAAATTTTTCTACAAAATCCTGCAATGAATGCATAATACAACAGCAATCATTTTCGGATTTTTCAATTGCATGCTGTTTGTTGGCTTTAAATCAATTCAACAATTGTGATTATGATTAAATTGAAATGCAATTGCAATTTTTTTTCTTCCAATCTTGAATTTTACCGATTTAATGAAATCTATCTATCCATCTATCTTGCCGATGCGATAGCCAAAAGCAATGCCAGTTCGTCGTCGTTGTGGCGCAACAGACAGCCTGGCGTCGATAGAAAAATGCGATGAACCAAAATATTTCTTCAAAGTGTCATCAAAAAATATACAGTACACTTCAGTGTGATTGAATTAATCATAATAATAAATATGATTCAATTTATGAATCTGATAAGTCGATAAATACATAGGGATATTACCGAAAGTCAATTATCTTCATTTACTATATACTCATTGAAAAATCTTCATCTCATATTCATTCATTGTTCACTTTATAAAAAAAAGGCAAAGTGAAAATGCAATACAAATAAATAATAATAATATTATTATTAGTATGAACAAGCCAAAATACGATAGAACACCTTTTTCCTGATAATAACTTCATATGTTTATTAAGTTTATTAAGTAAAAAAAAATCAAGAGGGACCCCGCTAAAATTCGGCGCTTCATTGAAGCCGGTTTTTCGAAAGCCCTGCTCCGGCACGAGTTGGGGCATAAAAATTTTGGGACACCTGCTTTGACAGCAGCACGTCGACCTGGAACCGCCCGGGGCTTCATCTCTCGGAACAGGATAGCAAGCGTTGACCAATGAAAGTTCGGGATTCGGCCACGCCCTCTGGCGAAATCGTCCAATCCAATCGTTGGAAGGAAAACTCGCTTTCATTGATAACTTTACTGTCAAATCGGTGAATGAACAATCACGGCCAAGTGGAATTGAAGCTACTTACTTAGCAGTGTGCTTGCTTGTTGCTGAGGTCGATTTCGAATTTGGCAAAAGACCAATCACCACCACCAGAGTATATAGAAAGGTAAAAAGTCGGCTGAAAGTGGCCCACCAGAGAAAATGATCAAAAAAATATCTTCACCTTCACTATATATCTATGTTTAAAACGCACATATCCATGCAACGTGTGTATGGATAAACGGTTTTTTCTTTAGCAGACAAAAAATCTCACACAAATTAGAATATGGATGGCACTTTGGAACCAGTGCTTTGTTCAACAATTGAAGAAGACGATGTTTTCGACGATCCTTCTCCAACAACATGCCAATATGCACCGGAGCTTAAGGTAAGTTTAAGTTTTCATCTCAAGAGCACATCAGATACAACACTTAACTGTTTTATATTTTAAAAATTATACACCAGAATAGCTTTTAATTTTCATTTTTTATGGAATATATTTTTTTTAATCCAAGAAAAAAAAACATTCGATGCAATTTCATGAACACAGAAAAAGATGGAAAGATGTGTAACAATTTGACAAATTTAAATTTCTTTCTTATTGTAATTTTTACGTTGTCCATTTCAAACGTAGTGGCATTCATCATTCATCAAATCACAAAAACAAGGACACACGCATTAGTTTTCTTCAAAAGTTAAGACAGTACTTTTGTGTAGAGAGAGAGAAAAAAAAAATCTGCTTCTGGTCAAACTTTAAACAAAACAACAAAAACATCTTATCTAGCTTAATGTAGTGTTTAATGGAAGCTGTTTTTTTTTTAAATAAAAAAATCCCCCACTTTACTATTGCATTTGAATGTAGAAGAAAGCGCGCAAGCGATTTGACACGCGAATATCAACGCTCCGTTAGGTCCTAAGGTGCAATTTGAAAACGCCGACATGTCAACTTTACCAATTTGACAGCTCGTCATCATTGACATTCAGAAAACTTCTTCTTCTATTTCATACAATTCATCTGTACATATATATAATTTTATATGCATAAATGAAGGTGAACAAAGCACACAGTCCAATACACCACACAGACACATGCATGGATACATGCCATACTTGTGTGTAAACATTAGCGAACGCTAATCTTGTGCACAAACTTCAGGTCGCGCGTTTCATAAATATAAGGCCAAGAAGCTGATGTTTATTCGCAGAGCTTAAGCTGCTCAGGTCTCCCGGGCAAGGTTGTGCGAGATTCGTATGACAAACGCTGTATGATCCGTCCGTCCACCGCGATTCTATTCTCCTCTCACTTCCGATCATTTCCTGTTCTCTATTGTTTTTTTCATTTTTTATTTTAAATCCCAACTTTTGGTTGCTTGATGCTTTTTGTTTTCTTATTCTTTCATAATCATCCAGTATGCAAGCAACTGTATTTATTAGTTATAGTTGGCTATTTCAGAGATGCATGAATCACAATGATCAATTTCAGCAGTTGAACATCTTTTACACTTGACCTTCGTTTAATTTTTTTTTAAATTAATAATTAAAAAAAATAAACTTTTTTATATTATAAAACTACGGTCACTGTCTGTATAATTCGTAAAGTCAGATTTTATGAGAAATATACCATTTCACAAGCATGTTTCAAAAAAACAAAACAAAAAATAACTCGACCTAGCTTGTGAATCTTAAATTTGGAAGAAACAATCAGAAGAGAGGTGTGCCAAGTGAAATTTTATGATTAATTTTTTTGAAAAAGTAAGTAAACCTAGGATTATTATGTATATATTTGAAAGGTTTGTAAAATTCACACTATTTGAAAATACAGAAGCATATTTTTGTTATATAAAAAAAGAAAATTTTGTTTATCACTTATTACAATCATTCACGCAACACTCACTAGTGGCATAATGAATTTCATTTTAAAATATTTCTTTCTCATTATCCACTTTCTCAGGCTTTTTGAAAGAAAGTTGAAATTTTTTCTTGACGATTGTAATTGTTGCTTTCTTCCATTTTATTTCACCCATACTTTCTGCTTGAGTGTAATTCAAAATGACAGTTTCAAAATGCAACTAGTAAACTAAGCTTCACGCTTGAAAGCATCCATCCGTGAGCGCGTATCACTTTTCTGCCTGCATGTTGTTTCTTTTTTCTTTATTTATCACAGACAAAGCAGTGTAGTTTTATTTTTACATATTGAAAATAATATTTTGAACGGATAAATAATTTAAAGAGAAGATGCACATTTGACAAGTATCCAAAAGTATAGAGCAGAAGCAGGGAAAGTTTTAAGAAGTGTTCCGCTAAGAAAAGCACAAATTGCCTATCGCTCATCTCGTCTGCCTGCTTGTCTGTTGAGATCACGCGCACAATTCACAGGATATTGCATTCTATTTTCACTTCAGTCAGTGAATATAGAAAGAAGAAGAAGAATCATTTGACATTTTTAATTGTCACCGCCGCTTGAAAACGCATCTGCCTCTTGCGTCTTCATTTCATCCCAGCGCCACTGCCCTGTTGAATTCAGCCACTCGAACGGATACAGATTGGATGTAGATAAAGAGATCCAGAATGACCGACTGAGAAATAAATTTATAACCCTGCACAAATGTCACTCTGATCATGTGCATGTGGTGCTTTTTACTGCCCCTCTAGGAAAGACTAAACACTCGATTGATGATTGCTTTGCATTTTGAAACGATCCACCACCGTTAAGCATTAAAAAATTTACAAACTCAAAATCAATCACAAATACTCCGACGACGTTAATGATGATGATGATGATGGATATAACTATTTGAACAGTTGTTGTTCTCAATTTTAATGACCACAATTCAAAGTAGAAAAAAAAAGCAGTAAATAATGTCTGCTTTGCAGTAAACAAAATCTTTTTACATTCAAAAGCTAACAGGGTAGATGGAAAATTGTTTTTTTGTTCTTTGAACATGAATAAATGAATAAAATCTAGTAAAGTTGGAAAAATTGGAGAAGATAATTTTGAAATTTTGTGCAAATAGAATAACCAATTCCTTCATCCATTCGGATTGTATTCAAAATAAATTATTCAACGTAAAAATTGTACTGAAATAACGCTAACCATTGATTGTGATGGAAAATTACAAGAAACACGTCAAGAAAATTTTCACTTGCATATCAACTTTTTAAAATTTTCCTTGTTGTCAATTTTTGTATTTTCCTTCTTTCCGATTATTATTTCCCAAAATTTTCAGTAGAAAATATTAAAAATGTAAAATTTATTCAAGACTATATGTTTGTTAGTTATCAATGTGAAAAAACAGGATGTAGAACTTATTTATCCGAATTATTAAATATTTAATGCCAATTTGTAAATTATCGAATAAAATTTTTAATGCTAATTCAGCATTATTAACAATTATGATATTTAGCTTTCAAAATTCCAAGTAAAATTGTTTCCATTTCCGCATTTTTAGTAATGTTTTAAAAACCAAGAAAAAACCCCTCATAAAAAAGTCACAGTGATGAAAGATTGTTCGGCATATTCGCTTTGATGTTGCATGCATGCAAATAATTGTCTGCTAAGATATTCGCGTGTTTCCAAAAAGTTTCTTCTTCAGCTTGTTCATTTTTTGCTTATACCGAACTGCTTTTTTTTCAATTATATTTTTTACATTTTAAAAATTATCCTATGGTTCAAGAATTGAAATATTTTAAAATATACGACCATGCCAACGACCGGTTGTTGTTGCCATATTTGTCAACGCTGCCTGCATCCGAGTGTTTGTGAATATATGTAATAAGAAAGCAGGCATAGACAGACAACCTGTTTAAACTTGTCGTCCGTTAGTTATTTCGGTGTCGCAAATTTGCAACTGCATGAATGAAAAAAGCACCACCACAACAAATGCAATTTCTTTCTTACCATTCACTTTTTGTTACATTTCATTAAAATAATATGCTAAATGAATTTCTTTTTTTGGTCAGTTTAAAATATTGTCACTATTCTCTTACGAACATATATATACCATATGTACTCGCGCATAATTCAGCCTGTACTTCAGTATATATCTTACAACCTTCCCTCCAATTTACCCCTCTACATTGTAGTACAAATACAAGGACAAAGTGAGAAAATTTTTGAAAGAATCAATGTTAAAAAAATTTTTTTACAAATAACAGTTTAATAAACTCATTTGCAATTGTTTCTCATAAAGTTTTATACGATTTTAAAAGTTTGAAAAATCAAAAATCTTCTCACGAATGATGATGATAATGATAATCCTTGACCCTTTTACAAGCACCTTGAATTGCAACAAAATTAATTAATTCTCCAGAGTCATTTTAAATTTTCCTAATCACAACGAACTAACTAATCAGATGATATTCCTCTATTCTGGGTAGATATTTTTTTTCCCGTCTTTCTGCAAAGCAAACCTTAAACCTTGTGTGTGTACAAATAATAACATATGAAATACATTTTTTCTTTCCCATTATTGTTCTCTCCTTTCATGGAATATTTTTCATAAAATATCAAAATTATAATATTGAATTGGAAGTGGTTTGTACTTTGTCAAAAGTTTCCTAATTCTACAACTTCACACAATCCATTGCCGATTGAAGAGCTCCGTGTCTATTGACCTGAAAGTTTGCAGTGAATTTTTTTTCTATCTAATTTGACACCATTTTTTTTCTTGAATACGTAAACTTGAGAGATATTTTTAGAAAAAAAAAATTAAAATCTGAAAATCAAATCAAAATGCAAAAAAAAGAGGGGAAATGAAATGGAAGAGTTGAGCAGAACAGTAGCAGTGAGCAGAAGAAAAAAATACGGTTCTCAGTTTCGCATCACAGCTCTCTTCTACATCTACAGCTAAAATTCTTTGTCATTGAAGCATGATGCAACAATTTTGGAGGAAAAAATATACGAAAATATTATATAATCACGATGCTTAATTATAATTTTTTTTAATTTCTGAAAACATCACAAACGTCACATATTGTGCAGTTCAATGAATTATTCTTATTATTTACAGGAGCACATTTATTTCAGTTTATGCATAAACGAGAAAAGAGAAAAAAGCATAGATTTGAAAAAAGTGGAATTGCTTTTCTCATGAAAATTAAGTTAAACAATTTCAACTTGCAGCTGAGAAAACACCTGTTCTATATAGCTGTGTTGGATTGGAAAAATGAGATCCACAAATTTAGAGGAGTGGTAGTTGCTTTTTCACAGCATTACAACTTTTATGTTTGTGAATTTGAGTTGAGGAGATTTTTTTCAAATTTTAACATACACATTTTACAACTTTTCTCTATTCTAAACACACATTTCGATTAAATCAAAATTATTTGAAAAAAAAATATACCATCAATAAACTGTAGAAAAATATTTTGTGTAACACTGATTAACGCTTGAATTTGCTACTCATTCATCATCCTCATCCATCCCTTTCGCTGCTATTTCTGCACAAACCCTCCACTTTCACTTTTTATGCATGTATTAAATATAATACAAAGTAATAAAAAAACAGAATAAATAATAATAATCTAAAGTTAATTTCATTTGATAAAACTTAAACTTCATTAATAAATAAATAAATAAGCCTGCATTGATTTTCAGAAAGAAGAATTCAAAGAATATCTGAGCGGCTGGGCGGCCGAACAGACAAAACCACGCCGAGAAAGTGCCAGTCACGTGGAAGAATTTTTTCGCAGTGCGGATCAACCACGCCCTAACGCCAGGTTCAACTCCATCGGGGGGACTTCAATGTTCGGGTCGCCGTGGCTGAATCAGTCGGCTACCGTTTGGTCCAGCGAACAGCTCTGCGGCAACCCGATGGCCACATCCTCGGCCGAAATGGTCTGTCCGTACGTGTTGACCGAATTGAAAGGCGCCGGCAGCTCGGACAAGAACGGTCTGAGCCGTATTCTCAGTCAAACAGCCGGCAGTTTGTCAAGGGTAAAATTGGAAAGCTGCGAAGAGTTGTCTCATCAATCAGCAACAACCACTGCTGCTGCTACATCTGCAACATTGCCGGTGCAAGTGAAACTGGAAGAAGCCGAAAATAATCATCAACAGTTGGTCAATTGGAAAGAGGCAAACACGCCCATATCCGGCTGGAATGCCGGTTTAATTGTACACACAGCAGCAGTGCCCGTTCAAGATATCCTATCCCAACCACAACAACAACAGCAACAACAATCGTCGCCAACAACGATCTCTAGTCAGTGTCCGGCAAAACAAGACATGCCAGCATGCAAACAAGATTCGGCTGCGTTGTCATGCCTGCCTCCGGGTGTGGATCGAAAAATCTTTTTCCCACCGTCAATGTGGCATGGTCGTGGCCCACAAGCGCCAAAATCAAAACGTCGAAGCAACCCAGAATTGGAAAAGCGACGAATTCACTACTGCGATTATCCAGGTATTATTATATTGATTTGACAATTTAAGGAAAAAAAACCTCCTGCTACTACTACTACTATTACGATACACATATGCATAAATGTATTTGCTTTTCAGATTGCAACAAAGTCTACACGAAAAGTTCTCATTTGAAAGCACATCAAAGAATTCACACAGGTTAGAAAAAGCTTGTATATTTATTTATTTATTTATTTATTTATAATCACTTATTTCTTGTAAAATCCTTCTCCACACTAAATAATGTAGAAAAAATTAATGTTAACTAGTTAGCAACTAGCTTAAGCAGACAAGAGTGTAAAAGAAGTAGCAGCGGCAAAAGTTGCCAACTGTTTGTACCACTTGCTTGTAAAAATGACCATACCGGAAGATAGATTGGAAATGGCAATTCAATAACTGTAATAATAATAATAATAATGCACAGGAACCAGTCGCATACGGTTGCCGGGCGCGTTGTTAGAAATCAGTTATCATTAAAACTTTTGAAGACAATTAAAAATGTCAATTGGAGTGCGCGAGTGATTTGAAAAATTGCTCAAAATCAGTTCGGCTTCTCGCCCTTTTCTTGAACCGCTGAAGCGTAAAATGGCAAACCAATCTCACGTCAAAATCTTAACTGCTTCCCAGTGTGAAAAAGTTGTAACGCATGTTATTTATTGTTGTAAAAATACTGTAAAATTATTATTATTATTATTCAACAGTTCAACAGCATCGATCATGCTGCAATCTTAATTTCTTTCTCCACTTCACTTTCCTTTTTGACTGACAGTTGTGAAGAAAATATATTTAAAATTTGTTCACAGTCATTCATATTAATTTATTATTGATTGATTCGAAAAAATATAGTTAATAATATTCACTGTGCTCATCATCTACAACGATAATGCAGATGTAGATGCTCAACTGACGACTGATGAATCAGTGAAAAAATCATTGTTATTTCGTGAGTGGATATTTTTTCAATAAATACTAGCTAATCTACATAAAATGCCACTGCAAAACCTTTCAAGTTTAACAAAAAGTTTTTATAGGTACAACAAACAAACAAACAAATAAATAAATAAATGAACACCACAGACCTCTCCAAGTTTGTAGATTATTACAAATAATAATGATAATAAAATTTGAAATAGATTGTCATTTAAAAAGAATATATATATATATATATTTATTTATTGGTTTTTCTGTTTTCAGGAGAAAAACCTTACACATGCCAATGGCCAAATTGCCAGTGGCGTTTCGCACGATCCGACGAGCTGACACGCCACTATCGCAAGCATACAGGGGCAAAGCCGTTCCGGTGCAAGCTCTGCGATAGGTGCTTTGCCCGCAGTGATCACTTGGCGTTGCACATGCGACGCCACCAGCCCAAAAATCGCGTCAGTCGTCACATGAGCCTCGACCCCACCTCAGCCGCCGCCGCAGCCGCTGCCAACATTTCACCCCTGAATCCACACCTACCACTTCAGCATTCACGTTCCAACCCAATAGCTTACGTTTGAAATTCCATCCCAAATGAAAGGCACTTTCATGAAATTGTACAATTTTCATCCTTGTGTATGCCGGTTGTGCATACATGCATGCATGCAATGCATAACATGATGCAATCCAATCCAATCCAAAAGTGCCATTTGTCCATTTTTCATCTACACTGCTTGCTTGTTTATCATTTATTTTGCACCGCTTTTCGCTTGTCTTTTTCACAGCTGCACATCTCTCGTGACTACCGTTAGACACACACACACACGCAATATATATGTTGTCATGCAAAAACGTTTTCTTTACAATACATTCTGCTTGACGTTTGACAGTAAAAAATATGATTGTTGGCCATAATAAATAAATAAATAAATAAATTATTTATTTATTTATTTATCCCAGTTCATTCAGGTTTCATTTCAAAATAAATAAACTTACTGTAGTTTAAACATTTGAAAGTCATTTGATTAACTTTAAAGCAACGAATTGAAAGCTTTTAAAGAGTTTAAAATGACTAACTTCACTGGACAATTTAATTCGACAACTTCATTAAACGGACGAACAGCGACCAGCGTACGTTCGAAACTTCGATGAGTAAAATTATACGCCGTTATTGTGCGATTAAAATTATTTTATTATTTAGGCTCCAAATGAAGAAACTGATTGTTCTAATGGTGCTCGCGCTCTTTGTGGACAGTTCCGTCCTGCACTGTCCACACGATATTTTTACCAAAACCGCGGGATGGATGAAATTCGACGTCTGCATGACAGTGGTGAAAGCACCGAATGGTGGCAATCTAGATGAGGATTATGTCAAGGAATGTCAAAAGTACGACAAAGGAGCGGGATATATGCGACGAAATTTGGCATCTATTATAAAGAAACAGAAGCTTGTCAAAGAGCGAGCTAGCAATATGACAATCTACTTGAATTACAAGATTGTTGGACAAGTGTTCGACCAAAATCGTACTGCTGTAAACTACACTCTATCAGGGACCTTAGTGGATGCGCAGCCTCAGATGTTCGAATTTAAAAATACTTCATGGAATACGAGATCGTCAAAAATCTATATACCCGTCAAATGGGTGAACAAGATTGGAAATAAAACCATCGAAACACCACTGTGCGCAGTACTTATACATGATAATATCGAGTTTGTCCCATGCAAAAGTGGCCAAACTTTCACACGTATTATCTGCAAGATGGAAAAGCTCGGAAAGTGCAAAACTGAGCATAAAGAATTTGATGAAAACGGCTGTAACGAGTGTGAAGAGGATTACATGCCACCATACTGCACAGGTATGTATGACTTTTATCACACTGTTCACAAATATTTTCATTTCTAAATCAGTGAACATGCTGTAAATTTGTGCAATTTCCACAATTCATGTAAATGATGAATCATTAAATTTTTATAGAAAAATCAATAATTACTAATCCGGTAGATAATGGTGACAAATTAAAACTAGCTGCAATTTTACCAACAATATGTTTCATTATAATCATCATCTGTTCGGCAGTTATTTATTACAGGGTAAGCAAGCAGTATTGATTGTATAAAACTAACTAATTAATTGTAAGAAAAGTTAAAAACCTGCTTACAAGATTATGCACACAGAGGTACTAAATTAAAGAAAGCTCTATTATATTCACATTACATATATTAGAAATTAGTTTTTAATGATCACAAATTAATGAATATGATTTGAATGTATGGTATGATTTTGAATTGCATTTTTTCCCTTGTAGAGACGCAAAGCAATGAAATCAGGTGAAGATACGTTGTCGGCAATGTCCTCCTCACGCGCATCTACGTTTGGCTCATTCGGATCCTTTGCCTCCATGGCATCGGTTAAAAAATAACAAAATTTTCCACACATCAACATTAACATTATATATTTATGATCACAATTCTTATAATTATCTGTCTTAAGAGTTTTTGTTTATAGAATTAAATTAAAAATAAATAATCGAATTAAAAAAAACTTTAACTAAAATAGTGGTTTTTTGAAATCAAAAAATTCAACTAAAGCTATAGAAATAGCAGAAAAATAGCTTTCAGCTGCAAATTGCAATTCACAAAAACAGTCAGTTATAAGATCACGAACCAGTGTGAATAACATTTTCAGGGAAAAATCCCATGCTGCTTGCTGTCTTTTTTTTCCAAGTAAAATTGGACAATCTGTGTGTAGTTCAAGATAGAAAAAATACATTTTTCCCAAACAATTTTCAGTCATTTTCAATGTAACCACTAGTCAAATTGATGAGAAAAATAATATCACAAAATATTACATAACTGATATTCACAGTTGGATGAAAAATAAAAAATATAACATCTTTCAAACATACACACAAACATCAATATTTTCATGCCACTGTTTCGCTAGTTTGTTGAGATAATTTGATATACAAAGAAATAATTAATTGTTCGATAAGATATCATCTTATTAATAAATTGCCAGGTTAAAAAATTTCACATTCCTCTTTTAAGTCAAAAATGGTTTATGATTCAGTCAATAAAATTTTTTAATATTTCAGCACGATTAAATAAAAAAGATTAAAAAAAAATTATTTATACAATTATTAATAAATTTGTTACAAATTGAACTCGAACAATGCAAGTTTAAACAAACGCACGTTTAAATTAATTTTTAAAGTTAACCAACCGCTAGGTTTAAAGTTCTGATAAAAAAAAATTAAAACAGTACTGTTAATTGTATTCATGCCGTTACCGTGAAACGGTATCCCTCTCTCGTTGATAATACTGAAAATCAAGACAACGGTGAATTTATTTCTTGTGCACAAACAAGCATGTCGTCGTCTTCGGCTTGTTGCCAACAATTGAGAAGTATGTGAAAAGTTTCTTTTTTTTCAATAACAATAATAATAATCATAATAATCATAATCATAATTTTTTTTAAAATAATCCAACATTTTCAGCGATAATTTGTCATCAACTACGGCTAGTGTTGATGGTGTTGTTGTTGATCAAATATGGCCAAGCTCCTTGCCCGCATAGAATTTTCAAAAAGACCCCAGGCTGGGAATTACTAGATGGATGCGCTACAGTTGTGAAAATTCATTCACACAACAGATATGACAATTTTGAAACAAACTACTTAGAAACGTGCCAACAATACAACAGCGGTTCAGAATATTCGCTCAAAGATCTAGCCATGGTTCTTCCAGATAAGAAAATAATAAAAGAGCGAAGTGCTCAGATGAAAATATATCTAAATTACAACATAACAGATCAAAAATATGACATGAATACGTCCACTGTTGACTATACAGTGCTTGGAACTCTTGAAGATCGTCAACCGCAAAGATTCTATCGAAAAAATAACCAATGGATGAGCGTTAAAAGAAAGCATATCCCAACTGAATGGGTAAACAAAATTGGATACAAAGAAATCCAACCGCCACTCTGCGCTGTATATATGAACGATAGTATTGATTTTATTCCATGCGAATTTGGTGTAACTTTCACGCATGTAGTCTGCAACATCCCGCATATTGGAAAATGCCTAACTGAAGATAAAGAAATGCAATCTGAAGGCTGCACTGCATGCGAAGAAAATCTTCTACTTCCTTTTTGTTTCGGTAAATTCATCATCTATCTATCTATTCGATGTTTTCATTTTTGAAAAACAAACAAAAAAAAACACAACCACTTGACATTAAAATTTTATTTTAAATATGTAAAGTTTGAAAAACTGTTATTTTAGATAGAGTGTCAATTTATGAAAGCGCCGTCAATCCTGTAAGTTACGTGACACCAATTGTAATTCTATGCCTCATCATATTTATGTTTATCTTCAAGTGTGGGAATGTAAGTGACAGAGGTTTATTTTCTATTTTCACAATAACTTTATTCATATTTCGATAATTATGAATGACAATAATATGAAAAAAAAAACAAATAACATCATCTGAAAGCTAATCTCTGAAACATAAATTGAAAATACTGTAAAATAACACAAAATTTTACAGTGCGAGATGTAGAATAATTTTTAATTTAACACTACTTAATTGATTTAATATTAATTCCTCTTTTGTATTTAGGATTATTACCTGAATAAAAAGAGAGGTGATTTATCTGAACTCATGGATAGTACCGCTTCAACTACAATGACATCAGTTGTTTCGTTTACGCCGGGAAACCAAGATGAAGTACAATAATTAATAGCCGCTACTTATGATAACAATAATAATAATAATAATAATAATAATAAATAACAATTTCATTCGATATAAAACACATATAGATAATAAAAATAATATAAATAATTGTTCTACTGTATCAAACGATGACTTCTGTGTCGTGCAATTAAATTTTGCTTGTTTTAATATTCCATTCAAGAAAATATCAAAAGTACAAAATCACTCAATGTTCGTTCACTAATTATCCTGCTCACATGCAGGCCAGTAGTGATGGCAATTATTCAAAAATAAAAAATTTTTCCATTTCAAAATTGCAATTAGCACAAAAATTAATACACAAAAAAACATTGAACATGATCTGTTAATTTAATTAATTTAATTTAATTTATTTACAAAAAAACAAAGCACTAACTCTCCCATTGCACCTACAAACTGTTGAACAAGAACAATGATAATTTTGTTAGCACCATCAATTCACACACAATTCATCGAACAAATTAGCCAAAAGGAAAATTTCAAGTGTAACAAAATATGAAAAAAAAAATATTTGCCAATTGGAAAGGGGCATTATATTTTTTATTTCGTATCACTAGACAAATTTTGGATTTACATCATTTCTACATACAAATGATGATCAAATTGTTGAAGAACAAGCACGTTGGGCAAAATGTTCCGTTTGCTGTGCTAAATTTCAATTTCACATTAAATTTTAACACTTTAAAAAATCAACTTTAAACTATACCACCGTATATGTTTAAACAATCAATTGAAAGTGGGAAAAAAAGATTATTATTCATCATCATACGGCGCTAGTGAGAGGCAGAGATTTGATTGAATGTGGATAGCGATGGACTGCCATTTCAAGAAAGAAATAAATTTAAAAAGTTCCCCGTCTTTGAAAAAGACATCGAATCTATTTCTGTTGTTTTTCACCATCTGCTTGCTATCATTGTTGGACAATTGTTCATCCAAGAATGGCCACTGCCCACATGAAATATTCGTCAAAACGCCCGGATGGAACACTGGCAACAGTTGTGTAGCTGTAGTGGAATTCATCTCAAAGTACGATGACATCGAAAGTGGATACATCAACAGCTGCAAACAGTACAACAATGGAACGGTGTACAACAAGTCCGACCTGCACGACATACTGAGCAATGATCAGAAGGGGATAATTAACAAGGCGAAAGATATGAAAATTTATTTAAATTTCCAAATTGTGAACCAAATGGTGAATAACGATTCCACCGCTGTCAATTACACGATTCTTGGCATTGGATTCGATAAAAAAGTTGAAATGTTCAAATTGCAAAACAACACTTGGACAACAATGGACAAATTGAATAATTCCATTCCCATAAATTTGGTGGAGGAACTTATAGATAAGCAAACTGCAAATAAACTGTGCGCTGTGTACCACAAAAGGATCAAATTTGTCAATTGCAAGAATAACCCATTCACGCATGTTGTTTGCACCATACCGCGGATTGGTGAATGCAAGATTGTAAAAGCAGAAATTGGCGTTGAAGGCTGCGTTTCTTGCACAGAGGGCTATTTACTGCCTTATTGTCTAAGTTCGGATATTGTTCCTCTTATTAATACATTTCTCATCCGTTTTGAAAATTAGAGCCATTAAATGAATTTTATATCGTTTCAGAGAAAAAGACAGCCGCAAATGACAATGCAAAACAGATGTATCTGTTAGTGGGAATTTCGGCTCTCGCCATTGTCTTTTTGTTCATTATAATTTCAATATACATACGAATGGTAATCTTCATCATTATAATAATATAATAATGACTGTGCATAATAAGTTAAACTATTCATATCATTATATTGCTTTTGAAAATTGCCAACTGATTTTAGAAAGGTGAAATTAGCCTGATTCTGCAGAAAAAACCCAGTAGTGCACTTCCAACTCCAGAGATGGCACCAATACCCGAATCTTCACAGTCATTATTATCATTAAACGAGTAACAAGAGACAATTACATCACATGCAATGACTTATTGAAAAATATTTCAATATTATTTACAGGTCAGCACGTGATATAAAAGATTTGAATTTTAATAATAAGTGTGAGCAAAAATATGATGACAAAAATGAAGGAAGAATTTCCGACTACATGTCTACTTTGAAACAATTTGCATCTATTAAACTTGGTAAGTTAAAGAAAAAAAAAACATACAAACGAAAACTTGTAAAACGTTTCTTTTCATTACAGGTGTCAATTACGAAAAATAACAGTTGAAAAATCGAAGATCCCGCTTTGATGAAAAATTTCATAATTCACAAACAATTTAATTTATGAAAGCATTATTCTGAATAAAATTTTCGTTACAAATGCGTTTTCTTACAAGTTCAAAAAGCAAATGACAAATGCTACTGTGGACAACTTGCATTGGCCATCAAAATCACCCAATGCAACTAACTACATCTCAATTGTGAAGAAACTTTCAAAAACCAAAGAAACTCAAAGCATTATTTTCATTTCACACAACAAACCGTGCTCAAATGATCAGAAAAAAAAACACTTGAAGATATTTTATAAAATAACACCACCAAAAAATATCACAATAGTGAATATGAAAAAATGTAAAAAGTTATCTTACCTTTTTTGACGTAACGACGCGTTGCTGTTGCTGGAAAATGTATCGAACCACGGAAGCAAATGAATTTGACCATTTGACTGAAATTTAATACTTTCCCACAAAATAAAGCATCAAATATTACTGCGCCGTACAAGACAAATGCAACTGAAATGTATTGTCCATTTATTATTATTGTCCAGTTATCATTTTACATCCCTTTTCAATGATGAATCAGTACAGTTCAGTCTTGTTTGCTACTGTGAGACACGTAATCAGTTTGATTATTGAATGGCATCACATCCGAATCTCCACTTCCTGTGGACTCTGATTCAGAATCATACGTATCGGATGATTCATCATCCACTTCGTCAACAGTAGGTGAATTTTTGTCGGCATGCAATGCGGAAGAAAAAGAACAGCCATTTTTGTTTAAAATAACATGGTTGATACGAGATTTGCAATATACCTAAAAATGAAAATGAAATCAATCGACGCTATTTCAATATTGAATTAAAAAAAAAATACTTTGTAAAGCATTTTCTTCGTTTCCAGTTCATGCACGCGAACAAATCGATCTATCGATGATGAAATCACGTATGGCAATGTTTCGTGGCATTGCAACGATGTCACACCTCCATTGAAGCCTTTGAAATTGTGCACCAGTTTTACTGTAAAATAAAATGGAAAAGAAAAAAAAATTAAGCAGTCACTTTCGACAATTTTCACTTCCAAACCAACAATAGCATACCTTTTGCTCGCAAATCGAACAGACCAACTCGACCACGAGTATCACCAGCGATGATTTTGCTGGATGAAAAATTTTTTTTATTCATCTTTTTGATCAAAATGAAAATATCATTTCCAAAAGAATTCCTTACTTGTCTTCATGATTGGTCATCGCTGTAAAACTGCTGTCTTCAAACCAGTGAAAATCTACCACAGGTCTTCGTTGTCCACATCTTGTATCATAGGAACGAATCTGTGACAAAAAAGAAGAATCTTTGTTGAATACAGTAAACAGAATTGCAATATGGACAAACATTTCAACCTGCCCATAAGCTGTGCATGTTGCCAAAATGTTCTCTGATACGAAGGCAATATCACGAATCCATACTGGTACACGAAGGTCGAGAAAATCATTGCGAACCTAAATATATTTCGAAATTATATTGAAATGGTAAAAATTTATTTAAAATTGCACATTTTTTGCACTGAACAAAGGCATCTGTGGCTCCGAAAGTGACCAAAGTTTCAGATCATTCTCTTTACCACCAGTAGCCACAACATTGTGATTAAATTGATTCTGACGCATTCGACTTATCTCAGGACCGACGTTCACTTTCACCTACGACAAATGTTCTGTAACTGTTCAACAACAACAGGGCTTTTCTCCATAAAATTACCTCTTCTTCCCTTTCAGCGTTCAAAATGATCAAATCTCCAGATTCTCTGCAGAGAACAATGACGCTGAAAATTGTAAAAATAAAATCTCATCAACCCACTCAATGCTGATATTCAAACACATACTTCTCGTCCAACGAACACAAACCTTTAACTCTACCGTGGCCAGATTTCAAGTGGAAAAATTCATTCCACGATTTGTCGCCAGTTTTGTAAATGCGCAACCGTCCATCTCTGCAAGTGCAGAGCAACAAAGTCGGGGCCCCGTCTTCGTCGGTCAACCAATGCAAATAGTCAACCGGTTCGGCGGCGGACGGATTTGAAATTTCCGACAAATTGACAAAAGAATTGGAGCCAAAATTCAAACCTGCAAATAATACACGGTCAACGGTGAAATGACAAAAACAAAATTTGAAAAATTGAAAAAATTACCTTTGAGAAGTCCATTTTCAGAAGCTGCATAGGCATCCATGGAACTGAAATGAATAATTGAACCGCAATGCAGGTTGGATTGGCTAGAAAGATGACAATTTTTCAAGTAAACAGAAAACAATCTGTAATCAATTAAAACTTAATTAACAACAAACAAACAAACAATAATACAACAAAAACGGACCATTTAATGTGAAAAAATTAAAATATGAATAAATACAACACAACAAAAATGTATTGTTGGAATGTTGAACTGAAATAAATAGAATACAAAACAAAGTGGCTATGTAAAACAGTACAAACTATTTATCTTAAAATATATTTGTAAAACAATTATTACAAAACATTAATCTACTAAATTTATAAAAACAATTCACTCAAACTATTTATAAAAAATCAAGCCTAGCTGATAATTGTTAATTTTATCAACAGTTACAGTAATGTTACGAAACAAAATTCAAATCAAATGATTCTGTTTGGCATGACATATCAACATGAAACGCGGTAACAAAATACTTAATTTTGTTCAACAAATACTGTAACAAAAATACCTCAAGTCCTTTCACAACATACAGCACAATAAACAATTACTGCCCTGCCAGAAAACAACAAAAGATATTTATACATTTATTTTCAAGTTAAAATGAAGATTTATTCAAATTTTACTTTTACAGTATGCATAGCATTCAACGAATTTGTTTCTAACAAGAGTATACAACCATATAGAAATTTATAATCTGTATAAAAATCGATAAAAAATAAAACCATTTTATGTTGAAAGTCACTTATCAACAATTACTCAGTAATTATAAGCATAAATTCGATCATTATCACACTTAACATTAATACAAATAGAAAACAATAAACACAAAGAAATAATAGTTCTAATTTATATTTATAAAAGAAATAAAAACTATTAATTTGAAAAAAATTTATTAAATTAAAAATTAAACTTACTTTTCGTATTTTGGTATGTAAAAAAGATGCTGCTTTTAGAAATTAGTAAAAGTTGCTGTATTGAAAAATAATTAGGTGCAATTGTTTTATCATCGCATTTCTTATTTGTTTATCAAAAAATAAAAACTGAAATTTTATAATATAACAAAATTAAACGCGTACATTTTAACATTACTCTTTTTATCAATTAACAATGCCTTATTCAAAATACAGCTACAGTATGTCATAACTTTAACAAAGTTAAACTTTCAATTGTTAATCAAACATTAACTATCACTGAGACATATTTTGAAAGGATTATAATGATATTAATATTGCTATGAAATTACGATTTACAATGACGAAAAATTTAAATACAGTTAACTATAAGATTTACACGTAACATAAAAATAAACATTTTACCCATCATAATTTTTTCCGCAATCATGCATACATTTTAAAAATAATATGCATATTATAAATACGAATACAAAGAATCAAACATAAAAATATATCTGGAAAAATTACCTGTTCTTTTCTAGTTTTTCTGACAAGCAATTCTTTGCAAGCAAAACTTTCACTAACTTCGACTTATCACTTCTCAAAACCACAAAAAGCCATACTGCATTTTCTAAGAAAGCATATTTGCGGGCATTGTTTATTACATTTTGCCCACATGACAATATTATTAAAATATTTTCAAATAATTACATTAAAGTAATAATTTCACATGAAAAAACAAGAACAAAAAGAGTTTTTTTCTTATTTTATTTCATCAAGTAGCACGATATGTAGCATTAATCTATTGCGGATTACAATTTTCCATACTCATTCGCTCTACTATTTAGCTCAATTGTCCGCAGTCCATTATCATAACTGTAGATCTTGTATTTCCACTCGAAGATCCTTCACTTTCCATTAACTTTACTACATCCATACCTTCAACGACCGAACCAAAAACGACGTGCTTTCCGTCCAACCTGAAGCCATTTATTTAATTTTTTTTTAATAATGCAAACATTTGGAAAGGAATACCATGACGTCTTGACGGTGGTAATGAAAAATTGAGAACCATTAGTGTTCGGTCCGGCGTTCGCCATCGACAATGTTCCAGGACCAATGTGTTTCAACTTAAAGTTTTCGTCCTTAAACTTTTCGCCATATATGGACTCGCCGCCTGTGCCATTGCCCTTTGTAAAATCGCCACCCTAGAACAGCCTATCCTGAGAAATGCAAAATTTGAATATAATTTCAAACACACCTGACACATAAAATTCGGTATTATGCGATGGAATTTCGAATGTTTATAATGCAGAGGTTTGCCTTCTTTACCAATGCCTTTCTCTCCAGTGCACAAAGCGCGAAAGTTTTCGGCCGTAATTGGTACTACATCTGAAAACAGCTAAAACAAAGAAAAATAAAGTAAAACACAATACAATGATGAATCACAATGATGATCAATCAAAAAAAAAACGACTCTTTATGACACAGATTGATAAATCTATTTCTGGAAACGAAATGAAGTATCAATAAAATTTCTTATCTATCACCGAAAGAAGTAAGTTTTCATTGCATTTAAAAATACATCCACAAAAGATCAGATAATTTCAAAGTCAAATTTTTTTTTACTTCAATCACCAATCGCCCGACGGGTCGACCTCCAATGCCGATATCCATAAAAACACGCGGACGTCCTGTCATTGTACTAATCTAAATTAAAAAAAATATTGAGTCAATAGGGCCAAAAAAATTCAATCATCGAAAGCTAACCGAAGAAATCAAGCAAAGCCTTAAATGTGAGCAGTATACCACAACAGCTTCACCACTACAACTGACTCGATTATTCCGCTGATGACGGTAAAGAAACGCAGCCAATCGAACTTTATACTGTAGATGACCCAATTTTTCATATTTTTATCGAGGAATTATAAAAAAATAAAAAGTATAAAAATATATATGATAAAGAATTGATTCCATAAAATAACTACTATATTTTAATTCTTTCCATAATTTTTTACTGATTTTTTAACAATAAAATTGATTTTAAAAAAACATATTAAGATGCAAAAAAAAGCTGCGCATCATGATTTAAAAATAATTTTTCGTGCAATTTTAAACGTATTTATGAAAAATAAAAAAGTAATTAAAATAAAATTCACTGTAAGTGGTTTGAATAAATTTTGGAAAAAATGCGCAGCAATAATTGAAATGTAAAAATTATTAATGAAATCATCTGATATTTTTACGAAGATTTTCTGCTTTACATAAAAAGTATTATTAAAAAAAAGTGTATTAGTTACATGTGAATCAAAAAAAATTCATTAAAAAGTATTCATCAGCTACAGTATGACGATAAGCCGTAGCATGTTTGCAATTATAATGTGACCGATGGGTTAGATTTGCGATATGCAAATTAAAGTGTATTGAAGTTGATTAATTTCTCAAATTTACATAAATAATCTAGAGAATTTTCAACTATATTTCTGTTGTGCATATTGATTTCGTTTTTTGCTGTACATTTCCATTCATAGTTTAAAATTTTGGGAAAACAAGTTCGCTTGCAATTTTTGAAATCAAAAAAGTCTGTAAAATAATGATTTACATTTATTATTACAACAAAAAAATGTCTCAAAATATTTGTGCAGCATTACCCGTTCCTGCGCAGCAACAACAACAAGAACAACAAAAGAGAGATCGGAAAGGTAATTTTGGAAGCAATTGCTGCACATTCAAAAATAGGAGAAATGCTGTTTTTTTTTAAGAATTTTCTTGCTTATTTTTTTTCTGCCATGGCAGTTAGAAATGTTCTTATGAAAGGTTCATAATCGTGTACCCGACGAGCATCATCAACAAGAAATTGTTCTTTTCGTTCTTTCAATGCATTGATTTCCATTTTCACCTGTGCAATCCCTGAATCAACGTAATTCAATAGGGCGATCAGTTTCTAAAATCACAGCTCTTCAAATAACAATGATACAGCAATTATTTTCAAAAAAAAATTATTACAGTAATACAAACTTTGAATACAACCACTTGAGCTGATGATACTGTTAATTTCAAATTGATAAACTTTCTATTTCGGTGAAAAAACCAATCGTTGACAACAGAATGAGACAGAATCTGCTCAATGCTAATTCCACTTGGCATTGAATAACAAGAGCATTTTGAATCGTTGCATTTTGTTGATTTAAAAGATGATTCACAGAACAACAGCAGTCGACGACGGCGTTCATCCACGCCTAATTTTTTATCTGTGGTCAATTTTGAACCGACAAACTGAATGAATAAATTTCAAAATTTTCATAATACAAAAACAATTTCAATTTCCGTACCTTTTCCAAAATCTGTGTCAATATTTGCACGTTAGCTTTCAAGATGCGCAGCTTTTCTTCTGCTTCCATAATTGGACAAGGGATCACTGCCATCAAGTTGTACCGAATTTCATTAGAATGTACATCTGAATTTGAAAATCGTTCTAAAACTATCTTTTGAAAGTAGTCTGTCCACGCAGTGTTTGCCGATATCTCGCCTGAAACAAATACAAAAATTCTTGAAATGCTATTTTCTTGAACATTCAACTAATTTTTCCCACTTCAAATCAAAAATCAATTTACCAAGATCAATTGGAAAATCTTTCAAGCTGTCCAATTCATACAAATGACCATCAAATTGAATATAACTGGAAAAATGAAATCTGGCTTGCTTAGATGAAGAATATACTACGGATCTACGCACTGGGCCATTGGTTTGCTTATTCAACTCTCTCACAGCGTCTGGTCTAGCGTGCTTGTTGTGACAACGTGCCAGTTCAGCGGTATTTGCGACTATTGTACCACTACTCTTGAAAAAGCAACAACAATTAATTTAAAACTGACGAACCATTTGGTATTACTTCTGGATCTAAGCCTTTTGTTGATTCCTTTATATTCTTCAATAGCGGACCAATAGTTATATCATTTAAGTTTAACAAAATATTCAACAAAGCATAGGTGGCACAAGAATTTGATACTTTCTGAAATGAATCAACCAATGATATAGAAGAAAATTATTAGCAAAAACAGTCTCAAAAAATTTCAAATATATACCTGCTTTGCAAAAAATAGTCGATGATTCGCTACATTATGCTTTGACTGTGTGGGGAAGTCCCAAAGTTCGCGTCTTCCCCTACGATGTTCCCCCAACCATTTGAACAAAAATATAAACCCGTAGGTTCGGCTAGAGAAAAAAAATTTTTTTTAATATAGCCACAACAAATTTAAACTGAACAAATACCTATTCAATGGAGATTGCAAGTCGTATATTTCTTCCACTGCCACTCCGCTAACACCAAAATCTTCAATGAGCAAAGTAAATAAACCTCAAAACACAGGTATCGTTGCTTAATCGACCAAATCAATATTATTTGAAATCAAACCTGGATCGCTTTCCAATTCTGCCCAAGATTCCTCTTCGAACTGTTTTTGCATTGTTCAAATTGACTTATTTCAGCAGAGATACAGAAATTTGAAAATAAAATAAAAATTGCTATTTTTATTTATTAAATTAAAAACTTTAATATGTTAAAAATAAATGATGACATCACAGTTGACAAAGGTGTCGATCAATTTAAAGAATTATAATAGTTTAAAAAAAGCACTTATTTCAGAAAAAGTTTCAAACTGAAGTAATATACATTTTCAATGGGAAAATTATTCTTAAATAATTCATTTAAATAACAAATTAAAAGTGAATTTGCGTAAAATGAAAACTGATAATCGGCTTCACGGCCGCAAGGCAAAAGATATGAACTTCAATATTTCCATCTAAAATTGTAAAAATATTATTTACCTTACTCGAAGAATTCATATTCCAGTCCCGGCAACTGTTTCTCGAAGTTTTGCAATGACTAAACACAAATCAATTGAAAGCACGTAATATATGTATATATAGCGTTCGGTGAACAATTTCACTTTAGCATATTTATGAAAATTAAAATGGAAAAAAAATTGGATACACTGAGAAAT
Organism: Trichinella papuae; assembly: GCA_001447755.1. Lineage (NCBI taxonomy): Eukaryota > Metazoa > Nematoda > Enoplea > Trichinellida > Trichinellidae > Trichinella > Trichinella papuae. The sequence goes on along the minus strand of JYDO01000178.1, from coordinate 29,526 downwards.
CTGAAAGAAGACCAATGGTGAATTGTTTTTTCCTATTCACCATAACAAATTAGGGAAAATATGAATTCGGCTGCAAACGAATCAAAACTACTTTCGCACATCTACTGAAACATGTTTGTCCAGTTTCAATTCTTAAAATAAGAATTATTTGATTATGAAGAGCCAATCACAACTATTCTTTCTATCATTCTTCTGAATATTATGTTGCGTGCTATATATCATACAAATGAAGTTCCCTTAATATCAAACAGAGAAATTCTTGAATTTCATTTTAAGCACTAAATTAAAGAACCTTAATCACTTTTCAAAACAATCATTGGAAATTTTCTTAGATGTAAATATAAGCAAACCGTAAATCACCTTTTCCACTCATAAGTATGTCATGTATTTTACAAACGCAAGTTGTTCTTCATATACTGTAATGTCGAAATCAAGTAAACCACTACAATGTTTAATGGTAAAGTTGGCAACAAAAAGCTACCGCTAATGAAAAGCGGATGTAAATGAAAGTAAATCTATATGTATTAATAGACTATTTCTTTCTCTGCACAATTTTGTGAAAATCAGTTTTTCAATTTCAGTTTTTATAGTATTATGTATTTCTAATGCTAATATTTAATTCATTTAAAAATAAATATTGAAACATATCTGCCAATATAACATTCTCAAATTTGAAGGTAATCGGATTTCTGTTAAAATCAACCTGCTCATCATTTTAGATCAACTATAAAAGAAATCAGTTTTAAGTTTTAAATTAATTAAAGTCTTTTAATTTTTATAAATTTTATAAAAAATATAATTAATTTATAAATTTCATGTAAGATTATAAATTTTGACTTGTCAAGACAGTATGACAAAACTTGCAAAATTGTATTGTTTATTATTTATTATGCAAGCATAATTCAATAATTTCATTAAAATGATTAAATAAATTAAAATTTTTTAAATTAGTTATAAAAGAATGCAAATCAAATACATTTAAGTGACAAGTTGAACTTGATTCTTTTTATTCTGTAAATGTATGTTATTTTCCGACGTTTGTGTGAGTTATTCTTTGATTTTTTTTTCTAACGTAGTTTTGTGCTTTAATTTGTATCTTATGTTATAACATTAATAATAGTAATTTAAAAATTTTGTGTCGTGTGTATCCATTTGATTTTGGTTATCGTAAGTCTATGAAAATTTTTGTCCTCCTGATATCTTTAAACTTCCAATGTTTTGGAGTAACTTTATGTTATAGTTCGAAAGTAATGTTAAAACTTAACCTTGTTAAACTGTTTCTCATTTAAAATGTAAAAGAAAAGTAGCTTTTGTTTCGAAAGTTGAAGTGATGTCTTTCCACAGACATTTTATATAAGCTAAATATTGATTAAATGCATCGGTCGCATGTTGATATTTGCCTTGATATTTGTTTCAGTGTTACTGTATTTTCATTTCAGAAAGTATTTTTATGTCGGCCGAATCCGAGTCAGTGAAAAATTCAACACCTCCTCCGACTCCTGTTGATGGAGAGCAAGAGGTGGATGAAATTGGTCAGTGGATTTGTGATTTGTGCTTTGCAGATACGCGCGAAGTTTCACTTTTGGAATTGAGCAAGAAACGCGAAGTACATCCAGACTTGGCCGTGAGATTGTGGTTTACACCGGGAGCGATTGCTGCCCTTTTGGCCGAAATCATCGGCATCTATTGGTCAATCAATCCTCCACGACTGACTGCTCACCAGTCGAACCGGGTCTGCAATGCGCTGGCGTTGATGCAATGCGTTGCTTCGCACCCAGACACCCGTGGACCGTTCTTGCAGGCGCACATTCCACTTTATCTTTACGCGTTTTTGCATACCACCAGCCAGACGCGACCTTTCGAATATCTGCGCTTGACCAGCCTTGGTGTCATTGGAGCACTGGTGAAAACTGATGACCCGGAAGTGATTCAGTTCTTACTCAACACCGAGATAATTCCTCTGTGCTTGCGCATCATGGAGACCGGTAGTGAACTATCTAGAACAGTGGCGACATTTATCTTGCAGAAGATATTGTTGGACGACCACGGCTTGGCTTATGTTTGTCAAACATACGATCGCTTTTCCCACGTTGCAATGATTCTTGGCAAAATGGTGATGAGTTTGAAAGGAGAACCTTCGGCTAGACTGCTGAAGCACGTCATCCGTTGCTATTGTCGTCTGTCGGAAAATGTCAGGGCTAGGGAAGCTCTGGCATCTATACTTCCGGACGAATTGCGCAATCAGACATTTGCTCCTAGCATGAAGGATGACAAATCAACTCAGCACTGGCTGAATCAGCTGTTGCGAAACTTGGAATCTGTTGCACGTGCTCCACCGGTGGCTGTTACCCGTGAACGATAAAGCAGCAGTGAACGAATGGCAGTTTCAAATATTCTATTTATTCATTTATTGTGAAGTTTCATATTCATTTTTCTTAAAAATATCGTTTTCATTCTTTTATCCACGTTTCAAACTTTTTTTATATATTACGAAGATTGCTGTTTTTGAAATATTCCAGCTGCGCAATATTTTCTGAACGATATTTGATGTTATACTTGGGTGTGGTACTGTATTCACTTGATCATCAAGTGCATTGATTTCTGTATGCAGCTTTACTGATAGAAAATATTATCATTATTTTAAATTTTGAAAAAGAATTGTTGTTGTATCATTTGGCATGCAATGCTTAAGATGGCACTTTTTGCTTGTGCATTTCTTGGTGGCGCACGTATGAATAGGCCATTGAACTGCCAAGTACAACAACATTACTCGTCCACCACAAGAGATCTTTCCATTCTTGATAAACAATAACTGCCAATACAGTCTGAAAAGCTGACTTGGCCGTAGCGCTGACATTGTGCGTTAAAGGTGATGTCAGCTTCACTTGTAAAACGGAAATGTAACTGATGAGAAAGCCGAACAAGCCGCTTATGATCATAAAAAACCAAAATCTGGCAGAGTATAAAAGTGGAAAATACAAAATGTGCTTCAATTCGCCAGCTAACAATATGCCGGGTAAAAATAGTAACGATGAATTGAAACTGTTGTACAAAGACAACTGCCAACTATTGTTATCAACCGCTGGTAGCATTTTTTTCGTATATATTGCATTCAGTGCAATAAAAACTGTAGATAGAACGCCAAAAAACACGCCAACGTAGGATAAAGTTCCTAAAAAATGTATATTCTTTAAATAAAGACATAATATTAATTATTATGAATAACAATTATTATTGATGAACAAAATTATACTGCCAGAGTTGTTCAACAAGAAATGAAAGAAAAAGAAATACCATGAACACTTTCTTGATTAACACCTAATAAAAAACCAGCAACGATCATTCCGCAGCAGAACAGAACTTTGCATGATGAAACTGAATTCAAAATCAAATAAGAAAATATCTATAAAGCAAAGCTTTTCAACGCATAAAATATATAATTCAATAAACAAAACAAACATACAACATTGAAAATAATGGTCGTTGATCTTCCGATGTAATAAAATGCAACTGAAACATATTGCAAGCACAAATTGTTTGTCGATACCATGCCAACAAAGATCAACGATAATGGTAAAATCTAAAGTTCAGAGATACAACACAAACAATATTGCTTATTCAATTCACCTGTTTAGCTTTGTTTATGTCGAATGTAAATTTTCCAAAAGCCACCGGCGAAAATATCCGTCCACCGTAGGTGCATAGCAAAAAGCACAACATGAACGACACAACGCATTGAAACCACGTTATAAACAATGGTGCATTCAGCTATTAATAAAAAAAAACAAAGCATTTATTCATATCTAAATCATAAATATAATGATAATAATAATAATGTCATAAACTTAAAAAAATGAGCATTTCAAATTTATTAAGTAAAAAACCATGACATTTTACAAATCACAATACAATGCACAATTTATATCAGACTTTGCAATTATTGCAAATTGAATCAACTTCATTACTATGACATATCAACGGAGAAAAGTGCAACGTTCTTTTACTATTTACACATTCGCAAGATTTTAAATATCATCCACATTATTGATAAGGAAAAAAAAGATTAATGTCAAGCTAAAAATGTATTAGTAGATATAAATTTTAAAAGTCAAAATTGGAATTCAATTATAAATATGCTACAAATGTTAGTTACATGACATTACCTGTAGACTGGGACTGCTCAACAAATATTTATTCAGAAATACCAGAGTAATCGATGTGCACCTGTGAAATAATTTGTTTCATTAAATTGTGGAGTAATTATTGAAAATCTGAGTTACCAGTAAGCGCAAACAACTAATACAATTTTTGATGAAACTGAAAGGTCACAACCACGCTTGTGAATTTTTGAGTTGCCCATTTCAATTCCTAAAAAATTAATTTCAAAAAAAATAATACACGAACTAATTTAGAATAATACTAGAAAGTAATATACCAAATAAAGCTTATAATAACAAAAGAAAAAAAAATAGTTAAATTAATAATCTGTAATTACAAATTACAACATAATAACTTTTATATACAATTTTGAGAATAAACGATAATATAGAAGTGTTTTATTTGACAATCACCTAAATTTTCAATACAAATAATCTTATAGGTGTTCAATAAGAAATTAAATTACTATTTTGAAGAATGGTCTCTTGGAATGCATTGTTATAAATTTCATTTTTATAGAACAACAGATATTTGAAAAATTTTAATATTCATTCTTACCAGTTTCCATTCTGAAAGATTTCCTTCATTTAAACTACAGTCTACAATTTTCAGGTTACAAAATTTATATTGTAATTTGCTTGATAAATTAAAACTGCTTACCTCGAATTTTTCCAAAAACATAAATGATGAACAGCTTTTTCTCAGACAATATTTAAATATTCGAATGAATCACACGTTTTGTTTCATTGTCAAAACAAAGTTTTCTATTGGTTCAGAAAAATGCACACATAAACATTTAAATGACAACTTTGAAAAATACAAGTTCAATGATATTTTGAATATAATAAGGTTATGCATTAGAATGATTTTCAAATCATACATTAAGAAATGACTGAATATACTTCTTTCCGAAAAGTTGTAAAATTTAGATAAAAACGTGAACTTTGCGAAACAAAATTAAATATTGAAATGTAGCATGTGAAAATTTTGATTAATTATTGACATGGCTTTGCACGGAGAAAACATTTCCAGTTATAATTTGAGAAAGTAAATTTTGTTAAACTAGTAATTTTCAGAAATATTTTGAAAATTAAAACACATATATCATGAACTTATCAACAAATATCTTCAATATTATTAAATTTACACAAAAAAAACTTTTAAAACAGTTTTTCAATATTTTGCAGAATTAGAAATACCGTAATATGTTAAAAGCATGTTGTGTGTCCTACTGTATAAGGCATCAGCTATGCTCTCAGTCATATTAAATAGCTGGTGCTAGTTCGCTAAGTTGGAAATTATGCTTCATTATTTAACACAGCATGCTGCATTCCGAAGTTTAGCGTAAATGATAACAGCTAATGTTAATTGTGTTTGATTATAGTATGGCCGATTTTATTCCGCCAAATGAAGAAATGAATGCACACTCTAGCGGTTTGGGACGTCGTGTTTCGGCGGACGATGCGGCTGAATTTCATTCAAAGTTTGACGACGATCCAACGGAAAAACTTAAAATGAAGCCAAAGAAGAGTATTTTGAAATCTTCTTCCGGACGTCAGAAGTAATTTTTCTTTTCATTGCCATGCTGTTCAGATGGAAAGACATTGGCCAATTTTTGTTTAGTTCTGTTGAAACTCGAGGTGCGCATTTTGATGAGATGAACATTTTGGCAACTCTACATCCTCCGGATAAAGATTACGGATTTATGAAAATTGACGTATGCGATTTGTATCACGCATGAGGGTAGTTGAATTGGTTATGTTGATTTAGGAGCCTAAAACGCCTTACAACTACATGAGTGAAAGTGAAAGTGAAGATATGCCAACTGAATCGATTCGCAGAGTGTCATTGTGCGATCATCCGACTTGGGATCTTGAAGATTTGGAAAGCAGGTTGAAAATTTTGAAATTGCAAATGAAACCATTGTCGATTGCATTATTACAGTACATTTTCTAAGGTTGACTTCCAAGACGCATTACAGTTCTGCCGACGGTGGTTTGGAAGTGGATTATGATTCGGATAATGAATCTGACGAGCAGAAAGGTTTGTTCTCAATTTTGTCGGCTTTTTTGCATATCGAAGTGAATGTGAAGTCGTTTCAGCTCGTCGTTTGGCTTTTGAGAAGAAGCGCAAACAGCATTACAACGAATTTCGTGCGATGAAACTTGCCCGCCAATTGATGACCGAAGAAGAAGAAGAGAATGAATTGGAAACTGATTAGACAAATAATTATCTTATCTTGTTAATTAATTCCGGGTGTTCTTTTCGTATCTTTTCAAAAGTAGGTAAATTTTCGATGATGATGATGTAGTGCGCAGGTATTGTCCATTGCAGCACCTACTTAATTTTGAAAGGTGTGTTTTGAAATAAAAATGTTGAAAAATGCGATGCTTTAAATTTAAAAATATATTTTTCCATTGCAAAACAACGCATTTGGAAAAATATGAAAAGTTTAAACAAATTTTTGCATGAATTAAGTTGTAATAAGTGTAGTGACAAAATGAGCCGTTCATTTTCACTCTGGCGCTTCATTCGAATGATTTATGATCGATTGGCAGGCTATTTTAAAATGTATTCCTTTCATCAGTCGATTGTCTCTCGCGGACAAAAGCCTATTTATCGTTTCAAATATGCTCTACTTATCAAATTACAAATAAATTTCCAATTTCTCTCTGCCTAATGGAATTCTTGTAAAAGACTTTCAATTAATTTCGTTTTCGCATCAACATTGATTAATTTTATTTTATTGTTTTTAAATCTGATTCAAAAAGTTTAATCGTTGCTAGGGGATGGTAATAATCCAATAGGAAAGAAACAAACAATACTTATAAAAAATATTTATCACGTAATGAAGAAATGACATTTGGAAAATGCTGCAAAGCACAGACGTTGTACTGTATTTAATAATTGTTGAACAAATTATTTTTTTCTTTTTGAATAAATAATCCACGCTGAGTTTATTATAATATGTCATGTAAAAATTGTAAATTTTAATAGAGTTCCAAATTACAGTGTACCACCTGGAGTGCATTGTTTATTTGATTTAATAAAAGGATAATTTCAATTACACAGTTCTGCAATGCTCATTTTTTTAATAATAAAACGAATATTACAACGTCTGATTAAATTCTAATATTTGCTTTATTGTTTTTCAATAAGATAAAATCCCGACAAATAGGTTGCCGACTAGATTGACTCCGCCCCTTCGCCAATTGCCGTTGTTTTTCATTGGCTGTTGAAAAAAATTTTTCCAGTTTTCAATTTTCTTTCACCTCACGAAGTTAAATTCTTTTCCCATTTCATTGCTGAAAATTTTTTTCAATTTTTATAAAAATTTCTATAATTGTTGTTCACAATATAAATGAATGCATAATTATATTTTGTCACGTTTTTCATATAAGTTTATATATGAAAATTTTTTATTACTATACAGTAATTTGATGATTGACGAGAAACAGACAGTATTCTGTTTATGCGCACTTTCAGCGTCGTTCAGCTCACAGAAAAATTGTTTACCTTTTCTTTTCAAATACATATACAAATGCAAAAACTGAACTTTTCTTTAGCATTTATTCGATTAATTCACAGCGCTTTTAAGCTGATATCGGATATTGGAAAAGTTTTATAAGCTTTTCATTGAAATTTGCATGGATTGTTGCTTTCAAATAGGAAGCAATCAACGGGCTAATTATGAGCATGATTACGTTTATCAATAATGATAAGTTGTGGGTCACAATACAATTACCGCAATTCACAGCTTTTTTTTACTACTATGAGCACTTGTAGTGGTTTTTGTTTTTTTGGTATAATTGACCATTTGGAAAACTAAATGAATTTACCCATAGAAAAGAATTCTTTCCAACTGAATTCGATTTCAATTCGAAAAAATTTACATAACAGCGATTGCGAAGATAACAATACTGCAGAAATGATTGACAGATTTCTTCGTTGAAATCTTTCAAATTTTCAACTTCAAGCTAGTCATAATAGCACCACGAAGCTAAATAATGATAGCAAGTAGTGCTGTTGATGTGGCGCCGTGAATGATGAAAGCAGTGCATTACATAGTGCATATTGATCGTGCATATTTGATCTTAATAACCGAGTTAAACTTGAATTCATTTTTTCAATTGCAATTATACGTAGCGAGAAAACAATGCTAAAAATGAGACCTGACAAAATGACTACTGTAAAATAAAAAGAAGAGAAAGTAAAACTAGCCAAAAAAGGAGGTCAAAATTGAAATATTCATTAATTCAGAACAACAATTTAATGTAATTTTAAATAAAAATTATGCTAATAAAATTGATTTATTATTTTACATAAAAAGTCAAAATTTTTTTTGAAAAGCGCAAATTTGCTTATTCAATCTTTTTGAACATAAAAGTTAAATACAAACAAGCAACTTCCCATTCGTCTTGTGATATAGTTCCAATGTTGGAGTGATTGGCTTGGTGAGCATCTTTTTCCTTCTGCAATTTTCGAAACGTTCGTCTGGCCGCATCGTACTGGCCCAAGCTGCTGCCTGCCATTTTGTGAATATCCGCTTCTGAATAAATCTCCAAACAGTCCATCCGTTCGAACAAGGCTCGATGCTCAGGTTGGGGAAGAAAGGTGTCGATGATCTCGTAAAATTTCTTCTTCCACACCAACACCATGCCCAATTCTTGGAGCATTTTTTCCAACAGAGGGAAATAAATCAAATATTCATAGCAATTGACCACGCCCTCGAGTTGAAAGTCGTAATTGGCGCCGAACAAGGGCAGTGGTCCGTCGTGGGTTGAGTTTTGCATTTGAATTTGACAGACGCTGTTTCGAAAACGGCCGTCGGCACTGCTGCGGCACTGGGAGACGATGAAATTAGCATCCGGAATGGTGCCGATGAAATAGCCGCCAATTTTCAAATTTTGACACGCATTCTGCAGCATCCGTTCGGCTTGTTGCAGGTTGGCGAAAGCGTAGTGCAGTGAAAATTGACAACTGCACAAGTCGAATTGCACATCCGGCTCGGCTAGATGCTTTCTCAAGTCCTCCTTGGAACAGTCGAGGCAGAGGAACTCAGCCTTGAAATAGCCGTACTGTGCTTCGTCGGTGAAAAGCGTACTGTACCGTTCCTTGCAGTGAGACACGCTAACTTGGGCAATGTCGACCGCGGTCAGTTGGTCAATTTTGCCAAATTTCCATTTTTGCAAATCGCCACCTTTGCCACAGCACAAGTCTAGAACGCGGATTTTGCCACCACGGTCGCGTTCACTTTTCACTTTATGCAAAGCTTCGTGTATCAGGATGCTTTTGATCCAATTGTTCAGACGACGCAGGTGAAGTATGCGGCTCTTTTCGCGGTCCTTTCTGGAACTGTTCGGAATACGATTGTAATGCTCGGCTATTTCAGAATTATTCATCGAAATCAAATAAAACAAACAAAATAAAACAACTCCTTCACCAATTTGTAAAATTAGAAGAATATGCTAAAGTTACCAAATAAAAATAAAATCAAGAACAATTATTAAGAATGCTAATTAATTGATTGTACAATTTGCCCAGTTTACTTAATTTGTATTAAGACATTTTAATAACAATTGTTCTCTTTGAAAATGTCAACAATTACGGTCTTTATTTGTTAATTACTTTTTTCCAACTTGACACTACTGTTTGCCAGAACAGCTTCAATGAATGTGCACAGCACAGAACATTTTCATTTAATAAAATTCATTTTTCACAACAATGCCACAGAGTTGCTACAAATATTTATTTATTTAACAATCAAAATTTTCAATCTTCAATCTTTTCCGGTGGTGGACCACATGGTAAAATCATTCGTTGCAAAAAGTTGAATCGCATTCTCGCACGAGTTTCATTTTCTGCAATTGCCATAAAGCTGAGAATGTCATTGTGACCAACGTATGATGCATAAGAATCACGATGTTGATTGGTCATCCATTCCCAGCATATCGTATCAGCATGTCCGGTGCCTAAAATGGAACATCATTACATTTCACACACGTCCCCAATCATTCGTAAAATTCAAATTTAATATAGACAAGCTTAACTAATGGTAAGAGAACATAATTTATGATAAAGTCATCACATGCACAAATTTCAAAAAAAAAAATTTTTAACTCTAAAATGATAATTTCAATGATACTTTGTAAACTTCATTATGATGTTATTAACTGAACTGCTACTTGATTACAATATTCAACATATTAAGTGTTCAAGACGCAGCATTACCAACATATTTTGCCTGTAAATGTTCCAATTGACTGTATATATTGTAACGTTCCGCCATTGCGCAAAAAATAGTTCAAAAACACATTTCATGTATTACTGTAACATGTTAAAGTAGGAATAATTTACAAAAAATGATTATCAAAAAAATAAATACTTCAAAATTTAGCTATAAAGTTTGATAAAAAAAAATATTAAAAACTTACTATAAAGTAAAAAACAAAAAAAATTGAAAAATTTGAATATTTTTAACAGTAACCTTGAGGAAAACATTTTTTTCATATATCTCTTTTAAAAATGTTGAACTGTTTAATTTAACTTTAAAATATAAATTCGTGTAATTTTTAAAAATAAATTTAAAATTTAAATTTATAAACTTATAAATTTTTGTTCATGCAGTTTTGTGATATCGGTCAACTGTATTCTATATCTTGAGCATCACATATTTAAGTATTTGTATAATTTTGTAAACTACCAGTTGCGTCATTGGTATGAAAAGAACACGTATAACTATCGCAGAAAAGAGGGAAATTATTGAACTGCTTAAACAAAATTATAGCGCAAATGATATCGCACAGCGTTATCAAATATCTAGGAGCACCGTATTTCTGATTCAAAGAAATAGCCAACGTTTGCTTAATCCGTGCCTGCAGGAATCGCTTTTTGCCATTCGACCTGGAAAATACGCTCTCGTCGAGGCTGTACTTGAAGAATGGCTTGTAAAAGAGCGTGCATTGAATCATACAATATCTGGATCAGTAATTCAATACGAAGCTCTTCAAATTGCAAATCAGTTGAACTTGCATAACTTTAAAGCCAGCACTGGATGGCTCTCTCGGTTCAAAAACAGACTATGCTTGAATCATTATCGTTGGTTATCTAAAGGTAAGTGCACATTTTGATTTTATGTTAATTTTTATTTAAAAGCTGTCCAATTTTAGAACGGCTTTTGCCAGGGGTGATCGAAGAATGGCAAAAAAACGTTTTAGATGTTGTTTGTGCTAAGTATCAACCTGATGATATTTTTGCAGCAGATCAGATTGAACTTTATTTCCGGCGGGAAGGTGAAAATAAATTTTATTGTGGTGTACTTTTCGACAACATTGAAAATACATGTGAAAAGATTAGCATACTTCTCGCGGTTTGCATGTCAGGTAAGTATTGATGAGTTTATTTCGCAGTTCTGTAAATTAAGTTTTTCAAGGTTCTTGCAAAATTGCCCCTGTAATCGTCTCTTCTGCCGAAGATGAAGAAGTTGAATGTAAAAGTTCGTCAGCATTTCAATATTGTTACCAGGAGAATGGGGACATTACTGAAAGTGTCTTCAAAGAATGGTTAAAATCAATGGACGAATGGTTTTTATCATGTGGTAGAAGAATATGTTTGCTAATGTCAGATATATTTTCTTATGCGCGCGATTTGCCTTTGAATGCGGTTGAAATTATTTTTTGTCCACGATCTGCCAGATATTATCTACATCCTTGCTATCAGGGCATTTTTGATGTTCTGATAGCGAATTTTGCAAAACTGCATGCCAAACATCTGTATGAAGTTAAACAATACGACAAAGACTTTATCGGTAAGAAAGTGGAAAAATGAAAACAGCATACATTTGCCATATCTGAATTATTTCAAGATACCGAAACACAGATAAATTTTATTATCGAAGCGACGTCGGGTATTGATTCAGAAATTTTGCTCCACGCTTTTCGAAGATGTGGCTTTTACTTTGCAGGAGAAAATGCTTCTACATCTGAAAGTAGAGTAAAATTGAATTGTTTGAAAGTGTTTAAGGAAAATTTGTTTAATAATTTAGAACTTTCTTGGGCAGAGCGATGCCGTATGGATAATATCCTAGCTAGTGATTTGTTTTGTAATGATCAAGAGAATAAAGATTTCAATCAATCTACCAGTCGAAAAGAACCCAATGATGTAGGAACAGTAAGTACATCCCATGATCAGATGTTTGGCTCTTTTGAAATGCACTGGGACGGAGAGGAGGTAAGTGAGAGTGAAGTATTATATTTAATGTTTTATAGTTGATTGGAGATTTGAATGTTGCTAGTAGGCGATGAATGTGGAAGATGAGGAAGATGAAGAAGAATACCCGGAAATTGATTTTCATGAATTCATAAATCATGAACAATTTGACGAAGAAAATGAAGACGAAAACGATGAGAACGAGGATTGTAGTGGTGATCAAGAGTGTGAAAATGAAACGCAGTTTGTGTTTGAAGATTATGATGAAGAACAAGAAGAAGATGATGAAGTTTGATCGTTTTTTTTATCAACTATGAGAATTTATTACAATTTCAGTTTTTTCTTCTCATAAGAATGGGCACGGTCCAGAAAGCGAATCGGATCGTCCTGTTGACAATGAAGAAAGTCCAGAATCAAAGCTTGGTAAATAGAAGATTTTGGAAATTCATATTTGTTTAATCAGTTCTTTTTTGTTCTTTTCCTACGCATAAATCTTTTTTACATACGCCTTTATAGCTGACATAAATCGTCTACTGTATTTTGATGATGACGCAGAAATTGAAGGTGCGCCTGCTCAAAGTTGGCCTACGCTCGCTGCAGCGACTGATGCATTCGCAGTTATACGTGATTTTTTGCATTTGCATTATGGTGAACAAAATATAGCCGCAGTAGAAAATTTAAATTCTGCTTTGGCAGAATTTTTGTTAACAAAATGATACACCAACGAACGAACGAACGAATGTGCTTTGACAAATTTTATAGTCGAATGAAAAAGATAAAAAAAACGTGTTCGACAATGTGTTCGAAAGAACAAATAAAATTTTTTGTAATTTTTGTTAATTGCGTTAAAATTCATTTCACGTCTGACGAACAAGTTGACTATTAGCACCAATAACTTTAATCCACGGACGCCGCTCGGCCAGCCAAGTCAACGCGTATGCGGACAACTGATTACAGTATCTGATTTGCAAGTACTTCAACATAAGACAGCGTTCCGCGATTGTGGTCAGACAGCGATCAGTAAATGCGCGCACACTGGACACGTTCAACTCCCGTAACTTGGTCAAATGTCGCAGTTGCAAGAGTCCGGATTCGGTGATTGCGTTGCAATTTTCCAAAGAGACGTTTTCAAGCTCGGTGCAGCCGTGGCAGATCGCTTTCAACGCGTCGTCGGTTAGCCACTGGCGATTGCCGTTCAAGCACAAGCTGGACAACTGACTGAGCTTGGCTAGCGGTTTGAAATTGTACACCATGGATGCGAACGCCAGCGTCAAAGCGTTCAACTGTGGACACGAGTTGACCAACACTTCGATGTCGTCGACCTGAACCGATGCCCGTTCGAGGTGCAGTTCCACTAGCCGGTCGCAGGAGGTGGTCCAGCGCAGGTGGCGTAGTTTGGCGGTAAAATTACGCGACATGTCCAGTGAGAACAAGTTCCTGGGCAACTGACCAGAGAACGCGTGTTCAGTGACCACCCAACAGCCGTAACAGCTTCCACGCAAGCTGAACGTGGTCAGCATTCGGTGGCTTTCGAAAAACGCTAACAGAGTCATGTCGACCGCGTGCACTGACGGACCGCAGTGATCCAAGCGGCACCACTCTAGACGGAACGTGACCAACGAGGGTGGCAGCTGCTGGATGCCGTTGAACGTGCTGAAAGAGCGGAAAATGTAGCCGCGTAAATCGAAACAGCGAAGATTCAAGCATGAAAATGCAATATCCAGCAGCAAAGGCTTGGTCAGTTCGGCCGAAGCGATGAACCGAAATGCCCGGTGACCTCGGCGAGCCGACGAGCCGAACACTTTGTCTACTTGGTTACCGATCTGTCGGAGTATGCATCTGAAACGGCGTGGGTCCACTCTGTCTTCCAAACACAACTGCCTCACCTTCGGCCACATACGATTGCACAACAAGAAACGCCAACGTCGACAAACACGCATCGCTATTATCCAATCTTCGAGGTGCATACGTTGGAAAATATAACACAAAGCATCATTATCCAACAAATCTATGATGACCATTTAGTTGGATCTGTTTTCGAATTCTGGACTACTTTTCACTTGTTTTCTTCTATTTATTAAAACCACAAACACACATGCATAAATACTACGCACACAAAGTTGCACAGCTGCGTTCAAAACTCTGCATGCAGCGACACCACCATCATCATCATCATCACTGATCTATCACGTGATTACTATTTAGTTCTTAAACATCAAACTTCTCTAATACATCAACAATTATAATGATTCAAAAAAACTGCTTTTCTTTATTTTCTTTTTGATAATAATCATCAATATAGATATATATATATTTATATTTAAATTTTACTTTAAAATAATAAAAAACAAAACTTACCAATTAAAAGCTTTATTTTCGTTTATTGATAAATAACAGCGGAACAAACGTACATACGAACACATACACACATTTACACTGAGATTAACAGACACAATGCACGTATAGAATGAATAGTTCACACACACCAGTCAAAATACCAGTCGTATATATACACACACATAGAAAGAATTTCTACTAAAATCTAAACTGAACAGCAATAGTTAATTCAATCAATTCATCACAGTATTCAAAGTTAATTGATTTTCAATCATAATTAACAATACAACAGTCGATTCAAATCATCACTGCGTTGAATAACCATACTATTATTATTAGTACTACCAATAATAATAAAACAATTATAAAAGTAGAGAGATGAAAATTTGCATGGTCGTTATGCACTTTCCAATATTTAAATGCCGTTTGATGTCCTTGTAATAATAAACACACATTCGCTAAAAACACAGTTTAAAACTCAAACTCGATGCAACACGCACACACACACAAACACACATATACTTTGTTCATATATGTGTTTTATCATAAATTGGAAAGATTAACAATAACATTGTGCTAAGAGATCGTTGTCTAAAAAGATACAGTTTAACAAAAAAAAATGCCTAATAAACAATAATAAACAAACATCAGTCGATAAATAAGATTGAAAAAAAAACTTGTCATAAATTAAGCCACGGATGAGCAAGGCAATCAGTGGCTGTAGCCCGCTTTGATGGATCATATTCCAACATTGGAAGCAAAAAGCTGGTAAAGGATTCTGCCTCCTCTTCGGCCCATTCGTACTTTGTAATTAAAATATCTTTCAAACCCCATGGACGTAAATTTCGAATTCTCTTCAACGCACCTTCAAATGAAAAAAAAATGCGCAATTAAATAAACCAAAATAAATAATAAAAAAAAAGAACATAAATAAATCACTAACCGCTACGTGTAAAGTAATTACGTGTGTAAAGGCCTCGGCTAAGAACATGTTTCGGAATTGGACCGAGCAATTCAATAATGTGAGCAAGGTGATCTTCATCGCGAGAATAATTATCAGAAGTTTTCGGTTCAAAAAGAAATTCACCTGTTGCTAATTCAAAGGCCTTCAATTCAAAATATTAAATAATAAAAAAACTGCAAAAGAAAACAAAATAGTTCATACCATACAAGCCACACTCCAAATATCCGCAGGCGTACTGTATCCACTGCCGATCAGCACTTCTAAAGCTCTGTATTGTCTGGTTTGTATATCCTCAGTAAAATGATTATCCTACAAATCAAGCATATTTCAATCACAGAAAAAAAAAATTCTGCTTATATTTAGAGCTGTCTAGCTCACCACCCAGCATCCATTTCCTAAATCAGCAATTTTCACATGCACTTCATCATCATTACTGCTAACAGGCATGCCAGCAGGGATAACCTTTGCTTCTTTGCTTTGTTGATCCACAACTGAAGCTTTAAAAATTATTAAATTTAAACTAAAAAAAAAGAAAAAAATCTAGAAAAACAACACGCATTACGTTTTCCACGATTTCCATTCTGCTCGTCCAAATCCAGTGGAAAAACTGCACTGCAAGAATTGCTTCTTTTCACTGCTGATAGATTACCCTTAGGAATTTCTGCGCTCATCGACTCCGCTGACTGCGGCCATAATATTTAACAAAAAAGAAATGCTGATTGTTAATAATAATAATAAAGATGAAAAAAACAATTCGATGAAATCAATTCCTACCACATGTCCATCGACGTCAGTTTTCAACTTCTCACACACATGATGCTCTGAATCATCTAGCACTACACAAGAACAATGCTGGCAAGCACTTCTTCCATCAATGCTGGAATAAACCCGATGTGCAAAAATTGACTTCTAAAACAATTTTCACTTTGAATTTGCATTTGAATAAAAAAAGAAAATCCAATAGCAACAACATTTACTTGATCTGCATTTGTGGCACACTGTTGTCGATCCAGTGAAGGACTTCGATGCGTAGCCGGCTGTGGTCCAAAGCAATGGTCCGAAGATTCTGCTTAATTAATTGCTAATTATTATTATTATTATTATTTTGCTACAGTCAACATTTCAGCAACGAACCGTCATTGCCATTCTGCGCATCCGGACAAAGCATCATTTTGGATATTTGTTCGGGCAACAAGCCTACAGTAGGACTCGGCTCTTTTGCATCTTCTGCACATGAATTGCGTTTCTCGACTTTACCATTAGGTGAAGCCATTTTCACAACTGACGACGAATCCAAACCAAAAACGGAAAATAACTGTTCTTCAAACAATGTTTGATCATTCTTTAACTTTCTGTTTCTCGCTTGTGCAGTTGGTCGATTTGTACCTGGAGTACTGGATGTTGCACAAACTGAAACAACAACAGCAACAACAACAACCAACAAGCTTTGATGTAAAAATAAATAATCATTTAAAAAAATTACATACCTGCATTGGCGGACAATTCAATACCAGCACGTTGCTTCAGAAATGCATCCTTGGCCATTTCAAATATTTCTTCATACGAAAGACATACCAAAACATTTTCCGGCTTTATATCTGTATGAATAATTTTGCATTTATTGTGCAAATATTCAACACCTTCCAAAATCTGAAAACATACAATAAATAATTTTAAATATCCGCAGTAAACAACAGATACCTGTTTCATGATCTTTTTCACTTGTGGTATTGGAATTCCTCTGTAATTGGTTTGAATGATCATTCGCAAGAGATTATGACCCAATACTTCGAACACCATGCAAACGTGAATTCCATGGTCGCCCAAAATAGTAAAATGATCTAACATATTTATCACGCGATCCCTCTTTGAGTCATCTGGATCCGAGTTCCGAACCTGAAATCAATTTCTGATGCAAAATCATTTGCACATATAACTAAAACAAATTCAAATTTAACAATAATTACTACTCATTGGACAATAAAAATGATCTTTTCATCTAAATAACAAAAAACTTCGAATATTTTTTCCTTACAAGTTATTTTATTTTAGCTTAAAAATGAAGAAAA
Organism: Trichinella papuae; assembly: GCA_001447755.1. Lineage (NCBI taxonomy): Eukaryota > Metazoa > Nematoda > Enoplea > Trichinellida > Trichinellidae > Trichinella > Trichinella papuae. Next base: position 11,790 of record JYDO01000178.1, on the reverse strand, counting down.
CGAAAAGCCAAAATAAGCTGAATAATCGGAAGAGAATCGATCAACTACTAAATGCAAAAGCAGACCTTTTCAACAATTGAACAGTCATTGCAAAACGGAATCGATGCTCGAAAATTCAAAAGCAACTGAATGTCCTCATTCAATTCATTGCTGAAATCCCCTCTCTCTCTGCCTCTTCAATAAGTTCACAAAACTATTCAACAATTGTTAAACAGTAATTTACAACCGGAAACAAACGAGCGACTCAAAAATCAATCGAATTCATAATAAATTAATTGAAATTATTTTTCCCGCTTTATTATCATCATTTTTTGAAAATAATCTCTTCGCTTATGAAGTGGAGACAGCTGCAGAGTTTAAACGTCTCCAGAAACAGAACACGAGCTTTCAACGCAATCGACGTGAAAAATTTAAACCCATCGCAGCATTTATCAATTAGTGGAAATACATTTTTCGCAGTATCTTGGGAAACTTCAAAATTGTTACTTACGCTATTCAAAAGTTTTATTTCATCTTGAGCCGTCTCTGCATAATGCTCCGCACTTTTCACAATCTTCAACGCCACAAATTGTTTAGAGCTTAAAATTGAATGAAACGAATAGTTAAATTTAAAATCAATAAAAAGAAATCAAAGTAAAATGCTTACTTAATATCCCAACTCAGCCAGACAGTAGAAAAATGACCCCATCCAATTTTTCGAATAACGTAGTAATGACCATTGAGAACGTCGCCCAAATTTACAACCAAGTATCCACCTTTGTAGAATATATAGTTTGCTACAAAATTAAAAATCAAATGAAAAAATATACCAGGGCGATAGTCACGCGGGTCTTCTTGTTCTTCACATTCAGAATCTCTGAACATTGAATCGTCATAATCTTCATCATCATCCATGTTCGAATCTGACGATAAATCCACGTCCATTGCTACCATGGGACCGGCTGAAGTAGAAGGTGCAGAAACAGGGGCAGGTTGAGTGACGGTCGGTGCTGGTGGTGTTTTCTTTGCTGCTTTAGCTTTCCTAAATAATATTATATGTAATTTAGATAAGCGTACGAAAATATTCTCGGCAAAGAGTACGGAGGAATTTTAGCCGCCGGCTGCTTCTTAGGCTTCGCACGCTTCTTCCTTTTTCGAATTGCCATAACTGTATTTAAATAAACATTGAAAATGAAATTATTAATAAATAATTCAACAACTCAATATTAAAAGTATCACTGACATCAAAATAAAACAATATGGAAAACATTAAATCTGGACGATCAAATAAAATACAAAAAGAATATTATAAAATGTCTTACTTTAATAAACTTAAGTTAATAAAACAATAAAATGCTAACAGTAACCATACTTTTCTTTTCTTCCTTTGATGCCATGACCTATTACAACAGAAACAAAATTTTCTTCTACTGTTTTTAGATTACAAGTGACAAATACAGTATGAAAACTGCAGACTGGTAAAAGCGCGACAGAAAGTCAGGTTCAATTATTATATAAAAAAAATTTTACAATTAAAGTATTCACATAATATAAAGGATTATTATTTAGATATATTCGTTTCATTTTAAAGTTAAGAAATCTGTTATTAGAACATTTTTTACATGGATTTTGTAGTAAATATATATCATCTGAATAGACAAGAATTTTCAGTTTGAGAATTTTTATCTGCTGTAATTGGCCTATTTTCCGAGTTACCCTATTGGCTAAGATGCTTTTCATTGACACGTCAGCCATTTCTAATTTGTACATCATTATTTGTCAAAAGATTATTTTAAAATCATATGTCCATAAAAACCACAAATTGAGTAATCATATTCTTAATAATTAAAAATATTAAAAGTACCGAAGTAGAAAAATACTTTTACCAAGCTCATTTGTGAAATATGTACATCATTAACACAAGATCTTTGCAACTTCAATTTCTGTATGATATTTATATCTCCCAAAAAAACTTGGACAATTTCTGAAAAATAAAACAATTTTGAATTCCTTTAATAACTATGAAAAATTTACGAAGCTCAGTTGTTTGTTTCTCAGTCATTTCTTAATTTTCAATAATATAAAGTTAGTAGCGCCATCAGCAACCACTTCGCGATTCGAGAAACAATTGATATATAATTTGAAACACTATACATTTCTTTTATGTTTTTAGTGCATTTTGCAAAGTCCATTGTTATACATCATTTTTACATACTTTAATTATTATTTTCATCAAAATATGACTACACCACCCCTTCTGAGCAGTATGGAATTTGAAGAATCTCAAAACTTAAATCGTATACATTAAAGAAATGAAAAACGTCGTATTTCCAGAAATTTATTGAATTCATCAATTTTTTAACATTTTTATTTTATTCTTCATCGGTAGAATGACCAGATTCTTCTCCAGTAATCTGGAAATATCTTAATTCGTACGTGTCTTTCGAAATTGCTACGACTCTCAGCCAATCTCGAAGTGATTGCTTTTTCAAATACTTTTTTGTAAGATACTTTAAATATCTAAATGAAAATAATCTAAGCATTTTAACAATGACAAAATGGCATGGAAACAAAAATAAAAACAAACAAATATGAACAGCATTTTAAACAATAACAACAATATTTACCTTTTACTAAACGGAATATCCGCTGTCAGACACATCTTTGTTTTCTGCAACTCTAATATGACGTTGTTGCCCAAATTGCCAGTTTTCCCATTGACCTTTATACGTTCACGGAGAAAGCTTTCCTAAAACCCTGGCAAAATAACACTTTTCAGTAAGCGATTCTGTATAAATTACAAAATCTGCAGCATCCATTATTCCATCTTCAACAGGATGGCGACATTCAATAAAAAATTTGTTGATTAACTTCTTTTTACGATGAACATTCGCCGGTGGTGGCCCATGGTAACCTTTAGCCTAAGAACCATAAGAAGCCATCAGAATATAGAAAAAAGAACTACGACAACATGAAAAATTATATGAAAAAAATACTTACCATTTCGTGCTAAAAGCCAGCTAATAAGTAAAAAGAAAAGCTACAGATAATAAAAAGAAAATCAAGCAAAATCGATGTTACCGTACAGTAAGAAAGCGATTCGGAATATGCAACAAAATTAATCGAAAAGTTTATAAAATTATACACACTAAAAATAGTATACACGAGAACATGTATATTTTTTAAATATAACGTAATATACAAAATTTTGACTTTACTGTACATGTTTTTTGTTTTTGACTACTCCGCGTAATTTTTCGTTTGCGTACAACCTATCTGTGATAAGATAATTTGGCACAAACTAAATTATCTACATCACATTACCATCTAAAGACTTTTTGCAACAAATTTTTATTTTATTTTTTACCAAAGTTGAATGTTTCCACGTGATGCAAGAGTTTAATTTTTTTATTATGTCATTTAATCATTCACTAAATAGCAGCTCTGAGAAAATGTTACTGAACTGGTAATGATAAACCTATAATTACAAAACCATGAACAATGAAAAAGGTTTCCCATGCCGGGAATCGAACCCGGGCCTTGCGGGTGAAAGCCGCAAATCCTAACCACTAGACCACATGGGATGTTGTATGATATCTTTTATAGTAATTTATAAATGTGAAATACATATACAATTCCTGTTATGTTGCACTTCATGACTTTTATATACATAATTAGTGATCAAACTTGTAACTTTTATCTCTGCTGTTCATTTAAAAAATCAAGTGTTAATTATCATTTATTATCAGCATTCTACAAACGTCTAATTCTGTGACTTTTGCTATGCGACATTCTTATGTTTTTTAATTTTTTTTCAGTGGTTAAAAATTTTTTTTTAATATGGTAAGATGTAAAAGAATTGTTTATAAGTAATGCCGCTATGAAGTTATGCAATTTTTGCTGAAATAAATTATTAATATGGTATATAAATTAAAATATATTAATAAATTTATATTAATATTATTTGAACAAGCATTAACTGCAGATCAAACGTGTTGTTTATGAATCATTTATACCGTATGATATTTAACCTGAATTTCAACATGAATTACGATATTATTTTTTCATTTCTTGTTTTTCATTTAATCGGCATTCTGCTTAAATGCCAATGTAAAATTTTGATGTGTAGTGATGGACGAAAATGAATCTCCGTCGCTGCACTCTAAACTTTCTCTTTTGCCACAGAGCAGCTGGTTTGGCCTTTTTACCGAAGCACTTTACCGAATCACACAGGAGGTGAATCCTGGCTTTGGAATTCAACGCGAAGCTCTTGATCACGTTGAAAGTTTAATAATACGGCTGATGTATGATATTGCTGCTAAGAAGCCGTTCACCATCAGTGACGTTGAGCAGCATATTGAGAAAACTTTTCCGGCTCCCTTGAATGTTTGGGCAGTTAAAGAAGCACAAGATGTGCTTGGAAAAAGCAGCCGTCGTCACCGAGATCGTTCTGCTGTACTTCCTTTTCAAAGGATTCACCTCATGCTTAGGGTATGATTTTTGTTTTTAATTTCATGGGATTGGGTTAAGTGAAAATATTTTTTTAGGAAAATTTGGGCTACAAAGTCGACACGCAGATTACTCTCTTTATTGTATCTATTTTAGAATATATAGCTACTGATATTTTAAAAGTGAGATTTTTTCTTCTTGTTTATTAATTTTTTTAAATTAACTATGAACTTTTAGTTGACGGGTAACTATGTGAAAAATATTCGCCATAGTGAAATAACGCTGCAAGATTTGAAAGTTGCCATGAGGGCAGATAATGTGAGATTTTTTTTGTTTGACAATTACAGTTTTTTTATTGAATAATTTATCAGGTTCTCATGGATTTGTTTTATCACGATTCTGAAGATATCCCCATAATTTCATTGAATGCAGACGATTTAGTTTCTAAAAAAGTTGGTTCTCTCAGTTATGAACAAACAGTAAAAGATCTTGTTCATAACGAAGCTCAATTTTTGCGAGAAGTGAATATGATAATCTTAGTTTTTCGAAGAGCTTTATTCGAAGCTATAGGGGATCGTTCTGGAGAATTAGATGCTATATTTAGTAATATTTCTGAAATTCAAGAGTTTACTAGTAAATTTCTTGGATTTTTGGAAGACACAGTAGAAATGTGCAGAGAACCAGAAATACCGTTTGTTGGAAACTGTTTCTTAGAAATGGCTGAGGTGATTATTTAAAAAAGAAAAAAAAACATGTAATTGATTTTATTGGAAGTTTTTATTGATTTCAGGGTGCTGAATTTGAGGTGTATGAAAAATATGTAAAAGATATTTTAAATCCGTCTTGCCTTAGGACATTGAATGTCGTGCTTCAGAAACCGACTACGATTGTGTATTTAAATGTAAGTTTAATTTTTTGTGATCAGTTTTGAAAAATATTAACGTTTGATTTTTTGAAACTCAGTCTCAGGGAAATGGATTTCGACTTGCTGTGAAATATCTCTTGCCAAAGTTATTGCTGGGTCCAGTTTTTCACTGCCTTAAATATTTTGAATACTTACCGGTAAGTTGATTTGGAAATTTTGTTGAAAAAGTGCATATGATGACGTAAAAATTATTTTTCTAGGTGCTTATTAAGTTAAGTGCTTGTGAAAACGACAAGTATGATTTGGTTCAAACAGAAAGTTTGTTGATGCTGCTTAAAAGTCGATTGGAGCAAAAGTGCTCTTCATTGTTGAAGAAGAAGATGGCCAAGTAATTTTATTTTTTTTTGCACATAATGTTTATTATTTTGAATTGATTTTAGTCAATTTGATCTGAGATTTATTCCCGGTGGATCTGGGAGATCGGCGCTAATGAAGCTGCAAGAATTGCAACGAAATGTTGATGGATGGGATTTGAAATCAGTTGGTTGCAGTTGTGTGGAATTTATTCTTGGTATGTTAATTGTACGCAATTTTGCAAATTAAAATTTCATTCACATTTTAAAAATATTAATTTGTATTATTATTATTATCAGTGTGGAAATTTTTTGTTAAATATGAATTGTTCTACTTTATCAGATTAGATGAAATTTTATTTTTATATATTTGAATAAGGAAGTGCACTCGTTGTATATAATGAATAATATTTTGTCACATGATGGACATCTGGGGTGTAAATTGCATTTAGATATATTAATTATTAAATTTGAATACAAATCAAAGTTTGATTTCTCACAAAGTTTAACGTTAATTATTATATTGTGCATAAAATTGTTTTCGTCATTTTTGTATATAGAAGGAAAATTAAGAAAGTGTGGTCTATTCGGGCAGAAACTTGGCAACACTTTGCTCAGTGCCGCTGCAGGTAAATAATAACTGCAATAATGAACAATTTTCTATTGTTGTGTTTGATATATTTTTTTTTTCTCGTGTCGATTGTGTTTGTTTATTTATTTATTTATTTTACTGTAGATGCATCACGTAAAAATTTCAAAATAACAGACCGATATGTTTTTTTGTTCGACAGCATGATTGTTTTGTGCAAGTCGACGTTGCCAAGACGAAACGCGTCGTCGTCGTCGGCCACCGTCCCGGAGTTACGGTTGAAAGAGTTGTTTCTGATGCGCAAGGTCGAAGCGATCGATCACGACGATAACGATGGTCTGGATGGGTATTGAAATTTTATATTCTTTTTTCCCATGTCGACGTTGGATTATTTTTTATTACATAATTTTTAATATTCGTCGACGAGTGCTTTTTTCTTCTTCTTCTTTGATTTTCAAAAATATTTTAAATTTTGAAAAATTCAAATTTTAATTTTTCCCACTTTTAGAATTGAAGTACGCGTTTGAGATACGTCAACGGGATAGTCAGAGTTCAATCGTGCTGCTGGCGGCCGATCCGGACGAAAAGTGCACTTGGCTGGCGGCGTTGTTGATGCTTCAGACGAGAAGCATGCTCGAACGGATGCTCGACTCGCATCTCGAAGCTGAACACAAACGCATACCGTTACTTGTACCATCGCCTGAGGAATATCGGTTAATTTGATATAGTTTATTTATTTATTTTTTTAAAACAAAATTTGATTTATTATCAGTATTATTTATTGTTGTTTTAACAAAAAATTTTTTTTTAATTTTAGTTTTTCTGAACCGGATAGTGAAGATAATATTGTTTTAGAAGATTACACTTCAAGCAGCGGTATTCCAGTTGTACGAGGCGCGACTTTGTTAAAATTAGTCGAACGCCTTACTTATCACATGTAAAATTTTCTTATTTCACATATTCATTTATGATAATTTTGTTAATTGTTATAAATATGATATGTTTTTATTAATGTTATTGTTGTTGTTAATGTTTATTTTCAAACAGGTATGTTGATCCAAAATTTGTGAGAACGTTTTTGACAACATTTCGCTCTTTTTGCGCACCGTCAGAATTGTTGCAGTTGCTTATTGAACGTTTTGATATACCGGATCCGTCTTCCGGTACTATGGCAGCAGCTTTGCTATCTGAAACGGAAAATAAATCCAACATGGAAGTGAGTGAATTTGACAGTCTGCTCAGGGAAAGTTTGAAACGTTTGAGAAAAGAATACATTCAACCAGTGCGTATACGGTAAATTATTAAAATTTTATTTTATATTATTTTATCTGATTATTTATTTATTTATTTATTTATTTAAGCGTTTTGAATATTATTCGACAATGGATTGACCATCATTGGTATGATTTTGATCAAGATGCTGAATTGTTGGCCAATTTGAAACACTTTTTGAAACGCATTGAAACTGTCCACACTGTAGTGAAATGGACACGTTCATTGCAAAATATTATTGATAGAAAAGTGAATTTATTTGAGAAAATTTATTTATTTAAAAAAAATTAATTTTTGTTTTTGTTTTTTTGATAGATGGAAACTTGTGAAGAATCGAAAGGATTCCAATTTGCATCAGATCCTCCGCCTATTGAAATGCATTTGGCTGTAATTCCTGAAGAATACGATTTGATGACTGTGAGTTTTGTGAATTGATTGTCACTTATCAATTATTATTATTATTATTGTTGTTGAATATTTTTTTGTTTATTTTCAAGCTTCATCCAATTGAAATTGCTAGACAAATTACACTGCTCGAATTTGATCTGTACAGGGCGGTGAAGCCGATTGAATTGGTCGGTGCGGCTTGGACGAAAAAGGACAAAGACAAACGCAGTCCCCAACTTCTCAAACTTATTCAACATTCAACAAAGGTAAATGATTATTATTTAATTTTTTTTTTATTATTCATATTCATTGTAGAACAAAATAGAATATTTCAAATATAGTTATAGCGCATAATTGATCTGTGTTTATTTATTTATTTGTTTTATTTTTTGTTGTTTTCTTCCTTATTTGTAAAAGTGAAAAGATGCGGAAAATGAGCTGGATTATGTGTGTGTGTGTGTGTGTGTACAATTAGCAGTTTTGCAATTAGACCCAATTTTGCGCTGATCAGGATCATTAGCATGGCAGAATTCCGCACCGCTAATGCATCCCTATTGAAGTTGTTGTTCACTTTTGTCCTCAGGCATACGGTTTAGTGATGTAGTTCACACTGACGTAATAGCGCAGAAAAAGCTTAATTTGTCATATTGAAATGAAATACAATGCCCGGATGTATTTCAAAAAATAATGAGAAGAAATTAATGAATAAAAGAAAAGATTTTTTATATTAATATATCAGTGCAAGTGACGTGAATTAATTTTTCTAAATGAGTACAGTTTTGAAATGAGGAAATTGAAAAATGACACTTTTTTTTATAACGAATCTGAGAGTGTTGATGATGTGGCAAATTGATAATAATAATAAAGGGGAAATGTGTATATAGTACTCAATTTTCCAAAAGAGAAAAAGAAATCAATTTTGATATTCGGTTTTTTTCTTAATTAGAACAAAGTATAAAATAATATACATGCATGATGGATGTTGTGGTGTGATTGAAGTTTTGTTTTCAACAATGTGGAAATTTGATTTCAATTTCAGTTTACCTATTGGCTTGAGAAATGCGTTGTCGAATGTGGAAATTTGAACGAACGTGTGGCGGTGATGAATCGTATATTGGAAATAATGTGCATATTTCAAGAATTGAACAATTTCACCGGTTTGATCGAAATTTACGGCGTTCTCGAATCGTCGGCAATTCATCGTCTCTACCACACTTGGGAGGTATGATTGAGTTGAATGATGGAAAAAATTGAAAATTATTAAAATAAATTTTTTCTTCTCTAGCGTCTTGATCCGAAATTGTTGAAAGTATTCGAAGAGGTGAAGCAGATTTTGTCAGATGCTCATCACAAGCTCATCCGTGAACGTTTGCGTTCAATTAATCCACCCTGTGTTCCATTTTTTGGTAAATATCTTGAATAAAAATTTTAATTTAATTGAATAATAATTTGGTTTTTTTTCTATTCTACTTTCAGGCATGTATTTGACTAATATAATTTTTCTGGAAGAAGGCAATCCGATATTTTTGAAAATGCCCCTCTCCAGTCAAAGCAGTGAAGCAGATTCAACAACTCACGACTGCGAAAAGCCGACGTTGATTAGCTTTGCGAAATGTCGCAAAATTGCCGACATCATAACTGAAATTCAAATGTATCAAAATCAACCGTACTGTCTAATTTTGGAACCATCAATGCGGGTAAGTGTTGAAAGAAAAATTTTTTTTTTGAAAATGAATTATTTTATAAATTGATGTTCAAGTGTCAATTAATTAATTAGAAATTTTTATTTTGATGTGAGAGAAAAACATTTTATTTTGTTCATGAAAACAACGAACTCTTGCTTACTCATCAATGCAATTATATAAAGCAAGCAGAGTTTTTGATGAGTTTGTTTAAATTCTGCATTAGTAATAAGGGAAGATGTGTTGGGGGTTGTATGACAATTTTTTGCATACAATAAAGCAGTCGGAGGGAAAGGTATAACTGATTCATCAGACCATCCAAAATTCAGAATCAAAGCCTAAATCATCAGAAATTAGAATGTTTTTTTTTTTGAATTTATTGATTGGTTGGTTGGCTTCACATGCAGCAGCAGCAACTTTTATAAAATTGCAGTTGTTTAAAATTGTATTTTCAATGAAAAAAAATTAACGTAAAATTTTCGACAATTTGGCATATTATTCCTCTTCTTTTTTCAAGAGAAAAAGCTTAAAGCCAATTATTATTAAGCATATTGATGTAAGCAGTAAGCTGTGGCTTGGATAACTATTGCAAGTCGAGAAGGGCGAGATGATCAATTGTAATTCTTGTTGTGCTTTCATTGTTCAAATTGAAACGAAACGGAAAATTTTTTTGTTCTTAGTTTAAATATTTTGTTCAAAAGTTGATGAAATATTTTTAATAATATAAATTTGAATATTTTAAGAAATAAAAAAGAGTTATATAAAAATTGTAGACTTATTATGTTTTTTGTTCTTCTTCAACATATTCTCAAAATGTGAAAAGCAATATTGCATTGCTTATTGCTTCTGCTTCAAGGCTTTGTCGTCGACAAGTGACAGAAACAGATGAGAGAATTGAAAATATGAATCGAATAAATTGAGAAAGTGAATTTTTCACCGATTGAAGAAGCTTTCGAGTGAATTGATGAGTTTGTGAGTGAAAGAGGAAAAAGGAGAGGGGGTTAGAAAGGAGAGAGAGGCCATTTAGCATATAGATATATAGATATAGATATAGATATATATATATCCATATGCTAGATGGTCGACTTGCTAGATGTTACCCCCGTTTTTGAACTGAACTGAACTGAAGAATGCACTTTATTGTTGTCGGGCATATGAAAATTTCAAATTGTGCTAAAAGGCATGCCAGATGTGACAAAATATACGCCTGTTCAATGTTGGCATGTTTTGTTCTTTTTTCAATGTTGGCGGCTGGCAAATTTTTTTGAACAAATAAAAAGCAAGTGCTTGAAAAATTTTTCAAGATTGATCGATCCAACTGACAATTCTTGTTGCCCAACAGTGCAATAAAGCACAACACACACACAAATTGTAGAAAAATACGCAAATTTTTCTTTATCACATCGGCTAATTGATAAGCTTGGAATACAACGTTGAAATTAATTTCTTTGAACTTTTGTGTGCATCATTTTATTATTTCATTGTTAGTTTGTTTGTTTTTATTTTACGATGAAATTAATTGTTCTTTTTCTTAATTTGATTTGATAAAGTATTCGATGATGATTCAATAATTGCTTGTTTGTTTTTTTTTCCTATACGAACATTTTACGAGTCATCCTTGATCATTATGTTAATTGAAAAAGCACTATTTGCAGTTTCTCTTTACAATGTTTTTATTAAAATTAAACCATTAGTAAAATGATAATTTTTTTTTTAAAATAAGTTTATTATAAATAAATATTAATGTTTGATGAGGAGAAAAAAGAAAAGGAAGAGAAATATATGAAGAAACTGTGAAAAAGAAGTTATAAGCATATTCATAATTATATATATGTGTGTGTTATATATATGGTTGAAGAAATGGGTTAACAAAATCAACAGCAGGCAAAAAAGCAAGCCGGCAAGCAAGCAAGCAGGCAGGCAGTTGGATAGATGGATGGATAGATTAAAGCAATTAAATAGTGAGCTCGAGGTCGTAACGTTAGCTCAACGGTTAGCTGTTTGAAAAGCGGAAACAGTTGGTGCCGTTTGTCTGTCGCTTGGCATCAGTGTTCGCGCCGGAAATGGCTTCGTCTCGTCCGGTTATAGAAAGAAAGAGCACATTTCCTTTGAAATTTATGCTTCATAATTAAAAGCTTGAAAAATGGTGGCTATAGGAAAAAAAAACAAACAAGCAATTATTGAATCATCATCGAATACTTTATCAAATCAAAT
>JYDO01000177.1:0-87136 GCA_001447755.1 Trichinella papuae | reverse complement strand
GAAACTGCACTTAATATGTTTTTTAATCAATTTAATTGCACCTAGAAGTGGCAAATATCATAATATTTATTTGAATTTTCATTTGATAACTTTCGATAGCAGATTCTAATTCTGTTGATTTCAACAACCTGCATTCGTCATAATGATTTTCACATCACCTAAATTTTGTTATTGCTTGTATTGTTTTAGCTTTAGAAATATATAATAACTGCATACTCAGCTGTTTGCTTTCTGCACTTGATTGCGAGTTGGCAATAGCTGAAGTTACATACTGAAGTTTATAATAAAGAGAGAAAGCAATCATTGATTGAAAAAATGATGATTAGTAATTAATATTAATTTTTTTACGCTAATTCGAAATATTGATCACAAATCTGGATGTAACGCAACACGTTGTTTTGACTAAAATTATTGTTGTCTAACAATTTATGATGTGCGGCAGTGTACTTTGAAAGAATGGTTGAATGAAAAGTCGTTAGCTAAATTCACTCTCCTATCAGGCATTTCATGAAGTTGTTCATAACCAATAAAGCGTTCTCAGATATTTAATAGCTTATACGTACATGTTATAATGCATTATTTATACGTTGTATGCATGTTAGATTTTATACATGTTAATATCCGTGCATGCATAGAATGAAAATTGCCGAACATTGTCAATAATAATGACAATGAGAAGCCAATTGTTATTCAAGTAATCTGTTAAGGTTTGTTCCTTGCATCAGGACTGAGACTGTAACGGACAGCGTGAGAAGCCGGGGATCACTTTTATTGCATTGCTCACTAGCTGGGTAGTGCTATTTCATTATGTATTTATTTCAGAGCTTAAATTTTACCTCTGCAGTCAAACAGCCAGAACTTAGAAATATTTTTTTCCAACTGTAATATTGATGACTATTGATATTCAATCACCTTTCATTTCACAAATGAATCGTAATGTCATCGACAATAGGATGTAAGACATGAAACACTCTGTAACACGGAAAACAACTATTCCTAAATATAAAAGCATCTTACTACTTTTTCATATACAATAGATTATTACTTTAACAGCTGAATAGCAGCAAACCTGTGAATAACTTACAGTCTAAATGTAAATTACTCCTGCGTATCCAGTAATTTTACAGTAATTACTATGGTACAGATGTTTTCCAAGTGCTCATGAATGCATTTGCTTGAATAATATTCATAAATTAACGCAAAATCGAAATTATGAAATGACAAGCTGAAGGTGAACAAAGTCAACAATTCTTTTCCTTCAGAAACTAATCAACACCTGCCGACGTCACGTTATGCTAATTTGAATATTACATCACTTTTAGCATAAAATTTATTCTACTGTTAGCAATTACGGTTTGAATTGTCAAAGTACATTAGCAAAATTGACACATAGTTTAGCATAGATAATAATAATATTAGTATTATTATTATTAAATTTAGCAAATTAAGTTCATAATTAGTGTTGTTAGCAACACTGAATAAAATTCAGATAGTCATTTGCAAATCAGTACCGCTGCATAGGAAAGCAAGGCAAAGCAAAAAAAAAAAGAAATGTAAAACTACATTTCCTCATAATATAAAATTTTTTGTTTAATGTGAATATAAACAAACAAACAAACAAAAAAACATCAGCTGATAGCAACTGGTTATCGTATTGAACTTAATAAATGATTTGTTTTAAACAGTAAAATTTATTAATAGAACTTTTTTGCAGACTGCAATTATTTATCTAAAACAGTGCATATAAAGATATCATCTGCTTCTGCTGCAACTTTACAATAACAACCAAAATAAACCGAATGACACCCTCGCGCAAATGCGTATCACTTTATTTGCCCAGAAAATGGAAATGCAAGACAATGAAAAATAGTTCCAAGTAAAGAACACGAATTTCCAAATGATGTAATAAAACATCTAAAGTAGAGAAACAATAAATATACCAATATGAAAATACGAATGATGTAATAAAAAAAAAGTCTAACTGAAAAACTTGCAGCATAAAATGCAAATGAAAAGCAAAATATTCAAACTGCACTGTTTTTTCAAACACTTTCATTTTTTTCCTTTCTGCTGTTGTTGCCACTGCCACTGTTCACATTTATGTTATTTGAAAGTCGAACTGCAGACATTCCCTGCACATAACCATGTCTGCCATGATAAAAACGGCCAGGAAGCAAATGCGGTGCTGGAGGCGGTGGACGTAGTGCCATTGATGGAATCTACAGAGAAAAATTGTGAATTAAAAAAAAAACAAAAGAAAAACAAGTTCAATAACGTTTACCGATGACTGAGGTGGTGGCAGCGACTGCTGCGGTGGCACTGCTCCTACTGGTGGCGGTAGCATGGTGAACGGCATAGCGGTTGGAACCGGAAGACACGGTGGAGGAATAGTCACCCGAGGCAACTGTGCGGCGCAAACAGGCGGAGGCGGAGGTACTGATGAAATCATACCTGCTGGTGGTACAGTGTACGGGTGCTGCACTCCAGAAAGCACAGTCTGTGGAGGAGGGGGCGGAGGAGGAGGAGGCGGTGGTGGATGAGTTGAAAGATGAGCTCTTACTGGCTGCATTATCACCGACGCAGCAGCACCAGATCCCATCTGCTGCGCTTGAGAAAGGTAAGAAGCTAAGTTCAGCAGAGTATTTTCCATTGCAGCCGGATCCGGGCAACAAGATAATATTTGCTGCACTTGACTAGCCGTAGCAGGATCTTGAGCGGCTATCAGAGGCAAAAGCGAGTTCAGCATCCCACCGCCACCAACATTACCGCTGTTATTGACAACCGGAGCCGGAACCCTAGTCATGTCGGCACCGTTTGTCATCAACGGTGTTAGCGCCACATTTTCGGCTTGAATATTTCCAATTGTTGGGTGCATTTTTTCAATAATATCATCCGCATGGCTTTGATCATAACCAAATCCAGCCGAAGGCTGCACAGCCAACGACGACAAAGCCGACGAAGATGGCAGTGGTGGATAGTTTTTCTTCATTCTCACTATTGCACCCAACAACATATCACGTCCAGTATCTGGTACGCCTGAAGTGTAAAAAAAACGCAAATGAGCTTGTGTATTCTCAAATGCAAAAACCAAAATAATGCACATTTCACCTGGTCCGTCAAAAGGCAACAATACATCGTTGACAGGTTCCTTCGCAGCCAAATCCATAACGTAAAAATCTTTAAACCATGGCATACTGTTGTTATCTACAACGTAAAAAATATTCTTCCGCAACATGGTGCAACACAAATCGTGATAGCATTTTCTATGATTGAGCAGAACAGGTTCAGCGAAACGAACTAAAATGAGATCTGTTCCCTTGAAATCACGAATTTCCCGAAGATAATTCAAAATATTTTCTTTTGTCGTTTGACCAATCAATTTTAACTGCGGTGCAATCTCATTGCGCACCAAGTGTGTTGGACCCGATACGGGAAGCATCGATGCAACCAAAGTCATGTCGTTGAGCATCAACGTACCTTTCCATAATTCTTCGATGGTCATTTTGCTTGATGAAACAGAAATTCCAGTGTTAGCATTGTTCAATTGGCATACCTCCTCATTGACGTTTGTTTGTGAACCTGTAAATTCCAATACTGTCGCTTCCTAAAATATATAATATTGAACAGCGAAAAAATCAAAAATATACACAGATAATTCTCTGCCTTCACCTGTTGCTGTTCTGAAGTCACAATCTGCGATGTAAAATTACAATTTTGCCCAATTTCTTCAACAGCATCTGTTACTTGTGCCTAAGATGAAAGATTTTTAAAAAAATTAGCAAACTTTTTTTTAATATATATAAACAAATAAACTCATTCATTACAGCATTGTTTCGGCCGTCTCCATTCAAGGGGACCGCTGCTGCTGTCCGCTGCTTCAAACATCCACGTTTTTCGAATTCTTCCAGTGAATACTGAATTAACTGAGATACCGACAAATCACCATTGAACAACATCTGCCACAACTGCGAATGCTGCGCATTGGCAACACGCGACAATGCCCGCATGTGACTCCTGTATTTTTCAAAGCACAACTCTGAGCGATCGTAAACTTCATTATCTATTGTCAAGCTGATCTGTTTGATCGTCTCATAATCCATACTGATGTACAAACTGTCGGCTCTAAAACAATAACTCCAACTTATTTCTACATTTACCCAATTTTTCTTCCTCAAATCACTCATTCTTCCTATTCAAAAACCACAAAATAAACAATTAAAAAATCTGATCCTTTCTAATATGAAACTTCAGAGAAAAAAAAATCATAAACAAAAATTCATTCATCCTGCTGTATCACACTTTTCAAATACAAAATAAAAATTTCAAAAAATAAATACAATTCGAAAATTCATTCTAAACAATTAACTTGACCATGACTAGCCCCATAAAAAAAAGAGGATGTTAAAATATTCAAATAATTTCAAAAAGAGAGAAGTGATAAATTACAACAACAAATACTGATTTGCCTCACGAAAAAGCAACCCTCTCTCACAATGCCTCCTTCATCTCTCACATGCTAAGCAATTAGAAAATGCTATGCAATAAATAACCGCCTGTATCGAGAGATTAACGTTAAAATTAAAATAAAACAATGCTTGTGCATACTGTTTGGCGAGCATGTCTCTTAGAAATTTTCGAACTGCGACGCGTGTCTTTCTCGTCAACTCCGTAGAGTTGGCATTCTGAGATTCCTTGCCATCGGTGCCAACGTTACACAGTCTCTCCACCGCTAGGTTTTCCTGCTTCGCGCTTGCAGAATGTGACTTCTGCTTGTCTACCATTTTCATCTTTTCAAAAGTGATATTCTTTTCGTTCAGTTGGTCATTGTTCTGCATCTTGAGCTTCTTCTCTGCACAAATGCCCATTTCCTCATCATCATTACTGTAAGCATATTTGTGCTTTCTTGTAGCATCTTCTTTGTATACTGCTTTGTTCGTGATTGGATCAGCAGATCCAGCAAGTTGTTGTAGTTGATCATTTGGCAACGCTTGCGCAGGCAAAGTCATATCTTTGTTACGGTACAGAACCCGTTTGGAGGCTTCATTAAGACCGCCAACCAATGCTTCAATAGTATCAGGAAAGTGAACCAGCAAAGACTGGATCATACCCACATCAGAACCGTCCAATACAGGCCAGTAGTTGCGCTCTTTTCTCAGCACTGCAGACAAGTTTTTCAACTTCGGTGCAAGCGGTTTTTCGCCTGTCGCATTGGCCAAAATTACCCGCTCCTTTTGCTTCCATTCCAGAGCAATACCCACTGCATTCACAACGCTATCAATGCACATGTGGCTGCAATACAATGACTTTTCCACGCCCACGTGATCAAACGGTTTGCGACACCAAATGCAAATTGATTTGACAACATCCGACTTCTTCTCAACATCACTTTGCAACTTTGAACACGGTATGCGAGCCGATTTGGGCAATTTGTTCACTACGCCGCACAACGGGCAAACATATTTCTTGTCTACTCGAACAATCACTTGATCAGTGCAAGGATAATTACCGCCTGGACGATGTATCCGCTGCTTGCATTCCACGCAGCCAACTGTGCGAGACATCGCAACTTCTTTTTCGCACAGCTTGCAAACAGTTCTCTGGCCTGCAACCAACGAAACACCGCCAACTGAAATCCCGTTGTTGCTTTTTGTACAACAAAATTCAGAATTCGTCTTACTGCATTCGTCTCTAAAAAAAAAGGAAATGCTTTAAAAAAATAAAATAAACAAATTTTCTTTTTTTTCAAAAAAAAAACAACACTTTTAACTTAGTACATAAAATGTTTTAAATTATTAATAAATTTTAAGAAAAAACTAACAATAATAAGTAAAAATAAATTCAAAATAATGATCAATTTATCTAACTAGATACATTATTATACGCTATTATTTTTAAAAAAATTGTATGAGACTCGTGCATATATATACACATATGTACAAAAACGCACTCAGAATAATTTTGCGCATTTTCAACATAATTCATTTGCGATTTCTGCACTTCATCTTCAACTTTCGATGTGGTGGTGGTGTTTTCCTTTGAACGGTTAAGCAAATTTTTAACGAATTCTCCATTTTCTAAAAAAAAAAAAATAATAATCATCATACACTTACTGCACAAGCCATTTGTCAGTTCTGTTTCGAGATATTTAAAAAACATGAACTTCAGATGCAAATCAACTAAATCTACAAATTAAAAACAATAATTCAAAGTTCAAAAAAAATTAAATACAAAAGAAAATCGTTAGTATGGTTAATGTTAACAATTTTATCAACTAAAATTATCATACTTTGAAGAAATTTCGTCCATTCTAAACGACAACAGGACGCTAAAAATGATCTATTTTTCCGTTCATTAATAAGATGTGCAGGATTGTCGAGTGAAAATCCACGTTTTTTCTCATTTGCAATGACTTCACTTTGACTTTCAGCATTCTCCAAAATACAAGGCTGGGCAGGCAAAGAACAACTGGGGCTCTTTTCCGTTTCAAAATTGGCAACAACTTCTTGATCTTTGTGTTTTTCTTCATTAGCTACATCATACGCTGCAAAAGTGTCAAGATTGGCAACAAGTTCTTGATTTTTGTGCTTTTCTTCATTAGCTACAGCATCTGCTGCAAAAGTGTCAAGATTGGCAATAACTTCTTGATTTTTGTGCTCTCTTTGATTAGCTACATCATCTGGCGAAAAAGAGTTAAGATTGGCAATAATTTCTTGATCTTCGCGTTCTTCTCGATTAGTTACATCATCCGTTGAAAAAGAATTGTCACTTTCATCATCCACTTTCAATCTTAAATCGCACATGTTCTCAATACGAGTAGGAGTTCCGTTAGAAGGCGAATCGGTTTCAACACTTTCTAACATTTTCGTAAAAACATTCACGTCAAAATTCTCGTAATCTTCGATCAGGCTGTCTAGTACTGGCGATTCATTACGGTGGCCATTTTCAGCGGGAAAATTGAAGTTATCTTTTTCAACAAAAGAATCAATAATAGGATCATAGGAACTATCCAACAAATTTAAGTCTTCCCTTGATCTGTTGTCCATTTCCATCGAGATAACAGAGTGACTGAGTAGAGAAACTGGTGAAGAATAGGGAATTTTATCTGTATCCATTGGAGAATGCATAAGCAAAGATTGCAGACCAACGTCAACGTATGGCGAAGAATCTGCATCCATGAAGTCCTTGTAGTTGTTGGTGTTGTTGTTGTTTCGATGTTCATCATCGCAATAACCATCACACTGGTCACGCGATCGAACTGGCATCGCGGATGTGCTGTTCGGCAGAACATCCGCTTTGTCAGCCATGACAATTAACAAGAAACTGTAAAGAAAACAATTTTATTTTCAGTCCAAATCAACGTTCTTATTACATACCACCAATGCAGTTATTCATTCGCACAGTGGCAACGAACACACATCGGCTGCGGAACAGCGCAAATATTGTTTAATTACTTCGTTCGTTTGCAACGGTATGCAGCAATGTGCCAAAATTTCTACAGAAAGCAAATCTTTCGAAAGTAACGGAATGCACTCGTGAAAAAATAAAAAAAAAGATTCGCACAATAAAATGGCACCACTTCAAAAAAGACATCGAATACTGCAGAAAAACTAACTAAAACATAAGAAAGATATCCCTTACAAAGTTAAATACAGTATCACTGAGGTTGTAATGAAAAAATAATGGCAATAACCGACATAAAATCGGAAAATAAAAATTACACAAAGAAAAACAGTACGTTATCTGTTGAACTGTAATAAAAAGGTACAAAGAGTATACTGTAACTGAACACAAATAATACTAGAAATTAATGCTGAAAAAATATAATAGGATGCAAAATTAATTTGAAAAATTAATGCATAAAAATTGAAATAATTGATAATTTGCTTAACTCTAAATATAGATATATATCAAAATCAGATTATAAATTTTAATAAAAATGCTTGTATGGCCTACTTACATTTACTGAACAGTTATTAAGATGGTTTGCACAGAAACAATTTTTAAAATAAATATTAAGGAATAAATAAATGACAAATGTCGATAAAATTGTGAAATGTAATTGAATACTGAATTAACTCTGTCGAACAAAGTATGATACAGTAATGAATAAATAATGTTCAGCATTTCGTTTTTTGAAAATAAAAAAAAGGAACTAATTTTTAATCATTTTTAGAACAACGTAAAAAATTATAATATCTTTTAAACAGCGCAAGCAGCAAGAACAAAACACTCACATGCATTCGTACTGTGATCACGAAGGCAGCATACTGTAACTGACAATCACGTTTCATTTTGGGAATTCTACAAAGGAAAATATTACATAGCAAAATATGTTAACCATCGTTAATAGTCAATTCAAGTGAAAATCAATTACATAAATAGTATAATTTAAAAAAAACACTTTTTAACAGATCTAAAATATTAATTACATTTAAAATATATTCTCCTATTTATCTACCACGTTAAGTATATTATATAAAATACAACAAGTTGTACAAAATTGACAAGCAGTTCAAGATTATTTAGAATAATTTATTAAAATCAAATAACCTAAACAGTGTAGGGCATTTTACATGTTTCTAAAATTTTACAATGATCATAACAAAGCATTCCAAATTAGTTTGTCAATAAGTTAAAATTTGTCGAAGATTTAAAATTTTCTTTCAAACTTTGCTAGCAACGCTGCGAAATAAAGATTTTGAACACAAAAATCATATGAAGGAAAGGGAGAAATATTGTTGTAGTTCATTTTCAAAGAAAAATTTTGGGTTATAATAAAATCGTAATTATGAATTCTTTCAATATTGGTAAATAATAAATTTTAAGAAATAAACCGATAAATAAAGTAAGAAAAACGTGCACAATATTTCTTTACATAGAAGCTTACCTTGTTGAATTGCCAGACTGCATTAATTCAACAATATTCTTCCAAAGATGTCCCTCTTCCGGAAGAACAGGAAATATTGTGAAATCACTTTCAATGAGAAAAAAGAAATGAAAAATATACTATTACATAAAACCACCTTGCTGGCCGATTGTGGAAAATCAATTTCATCAGTTACTAAATGAGAATATTCTTTGTTTCTCAAATGAAAAATAAATAAATAAATAAATAAATTGTGCCCAAAGATTGAGAAGTTCATTTTTCAAATTGTGCGCACGCTGCCATGTGTGCAATAGCCGAAGAAGAGAAACGCAAACTTCACATAGAATAATACATAATAAATCAATAATCAATTTTACAAGAATATAAATGTCGAAAAGCAACAACGACAACGAACGCATGGAAACAGATTGAAATGAGAATTAAAAGTTGAACTATATATAAAATTTGCCCCTCCTCCAAAATGAATGAGCTTTTCTTAAGAGAAATTGTACACTACAAATAAGAGAAACGGCTGATTTGTCCATCAATGTACTGCTAAAAACGACCAAAGCTAGAACGCGTCAACCAAGTCAGATAAACAACCACAGTGTGTATACGACCTACAATACATGATGAACAAGCGAATGCCAATAAAATGGCAAAGAATCAATAAACATATGCATTTCACATGTAGTTTAGCACAGATTGATATAATTAATTTACCATGGCGAGTAAAATTTTTGTGCACTAAATTAACAATAAATTTGCATAATATTATACAAAAATGGAAGTTTTTTTTTCATAATTGTTCAATGTAGAATTATAAAATAAAATGAAGTCAATCAATATGCATAATAAAGTGTTCCAATGATGAAAATGAAAATAATGTTGATTAGTAACGTTCACAACAAGACGATGATGCGTTGTTTTTTGAGTTTCTTTTCTTTTTTTTTGAAATTAACATCATCGTTATTTGCTGTGGAATGATTTCGTTCAAGCAACAGTTTATATAGTTTGGTCAATAAAGTTTGAAAATGTTCACATGTAGATTATGCATAACACGCACTCGTATTTTAGCGCTGAAACAATGCATGACAATTACAGCAGAACAGAGCAACAATGGATTTCGTTCACGCATCAGTTTGGTGCAAACTTTTTTAAACATCAATACAAAATACTTGCATTTCACAAATTGATATTACAGTATAGTCAGTTTGTATATTAGTACATATGAAATTTTTGTTGAACTTATTTTCTTCTTTTTTATTTTTATTTTTCAAATGAATGTAGGTGATATTTCAATTGAATTTGTTTTTATTAATTATAAAAAATTGAAATGATGATCATTCTTTTTTGTTTGTGAAAACAATCATGCCCAGCAATGTGGTTGATTGATTGAAATATAAAAAATGTCTCGCAAAGAAATGATGTGCCAGGTGAATCATTGGCACTGATGAATGAATGACATCTGTGGAATGAAAATACAAAAGAGAGAACAAATTTCTTGTTGGAAGTAGCGAACAGAAAGCATATTTATTATTATTATTGAAGAAGAAGAAGAAGAAGAAGAAATCATCAAACAAAAGTGTTGAACAATAAACAAACAAATAAATATTTGTCAGTATATATTGTAAAATTTGCATAATGCATTGGTTATTGGAATCGAAAACCACGTTTCTCGAGCACTTGTTTCACTTTGTCGACCAACTGAATCGCCTGCGGTGTGTTGACCATGTTGTTCAAACGTAAGCGATTGTGGTTGGCTTCGACCAACTCGGCCGGCTCGTTCTTGGACAATGTGCACCGTAAGCTGAGCTTGTTCAACGCCAGTGCGGCGTAAAATAGATGATGCGATCGTTTGTCGCTCAAAGTGTAGTGGACCACGCCGTCGTAGTGGACCACAACGACACCATCTTCGGCATAACTGCTCTGCCAGTTGTCGTGCAATTCAATCAACAAGGGCACGTCTATATCCGGCAACGTGGGTCGAATCCGACGTGTCGACACTTCACGATAACGAATTGAATTTCCTTGTTCTTCCATTTCTGTTCTTTACTTATTATAACAAAATTAATAACGAAATTGATTGATAAAATCTGACAACAATATGACAAGCTTAAATTGATAGAAGAAAAAAAACCACACTAATCGATTATCAGTTGAAGCATTGTAAGCTTTGAAAACCACCAGTAGCGCGTGCTAATACTACTACTACTACTACTGCTACTACTACTGCTACCACTGAACTAGCATTTCTGGGAAAAAAAGCCAGTTTTACCCAATGACTAACTAACTAATGTCAACAATAGCAACGATAAACGAGATGACACTGTTGTCAACTGAAAGCTGGCAAAGCATGACAGTTCCACCAACAGTAAATATGCCCATAATGTGACCAAACAAGTTTAAAGTTCAAGGTAAAAAATAAGTAACATTTTTATTTTACACAAAAGTTATGAAATACAAATTCAACTGAATTACTATATGCAAAACCAATTACTACATCCATCAACGAATGCATCATCATCATCATCATTATTTACAAAAATAATTGAAAACTTAACTTGATTATTTTTTTCATTTAAATTTTTTTTGTACATCGTCTAACTTTGGATAATTTTTTTTCTATTTAAAAATGATTTTAATATAATAAATTAAAGTGAATTATTTACACAGTTTTATTGTAAAAAATTAAAGGACCTTTTTATCATACTTTTCATTTAGTACATACAGTATTTTTGAGATTTTTTTTCGGTGTTTCTGCCTTTTTGATATAAAAACGTTAAAATGAAAAAAAAAATATGCTGCTTAAATTCGAACTGCAGTTTAAACAACGATGTTTAAATAAATTATTTTAATTTGGATAACATTTTAAAGTAAAAAAAATTTAAATCTTACTGGAACTGCAAGATACGTGCAATAAGTTTTCAGTGCTCTGTAAAAAAAATAGCGAAGAAACATGCCACCTATAGAACTCGTTCCGGATGATTTCAAACGTATGCAATTTCGCTTTCCAGATAAAAATAATAATGCCACAACAATTTCTTGTTATTGTAGCTGAATTGCTGTTCAAGCCGGCCAACATAAGCCAGATATTTCAGCACGTTAATTATGATTTTGAGGTAAGAACTGACGCTATAATAATAATAACATAATTATTAGTGAATTTCATTATTTTTTGTCAATACCGTATTTTTCTGTTCTTGTTGTCAGAAGTACGACCATTTTTGGTGGATGCCCTATTATTTCACAGCACTGGGATTTATTCTTGTTATCATTGTGGTCAACTTCGCCATGTCCGGCCCAATGTTGCGATCTATGCTTTGTAAGTTTAAGTTTTTTTTCTTTTTTGATATTTTCTTCCATGCATTAAAAATTTTCCAGTTGGCTTAACCGGTAGCAATGCAGTGTTGAAAGAGGCTGAAAAGCTGATCATTGAACAACGTCCAAAAAAATACGGAGATCGCTTTCGCGAATTAGAAGAATACGAAGAATGGGAGAATGTAACTGCAGAAAAAAGAAATTTTTATTATTGAAACTAAAAAAATCACTGACAATTCTTCCGTGTATATTATTTTTTTTCTTTCAGCTCATGGATGCGTACTCTGAATTAAAGAAGCTTAAACAATATTTCATCAATGAAATTGACTGATCAGGAAGAAGCAACTTTCTTTTTACTAGCAATAACCACACACACATACACACTCGATTCTTACCGGATGTTAAAAAATACTGATCAAACAAACACCAACTGTTTTTCCTTTCGTAATAACAATTAAAAAATAATAATAATGTAAAATAGCACAATCAACCTGTAGATACGCTCAACTTCCTCAGATGTTCCATGAAAATTTGCAATGATACATCATCGGTGAAAACTGGCGCACCATCCTGAAATTTAAAATTAAAATCATCCTTGTAAATGATAGGAATAAAAAGGGTATTTAAAAAAAAATGAAAAATCTCACCGCCCCCCAAGGATTGTTATGCGTCAAAGATGGATTCACTTTCGATAACAAGAATCTAGCTTGAGAACCTTCGTGCTCTGTTTCAATGTACCGTGACATTGGAAAACGGTCGCGCAATATTGTTCTGGCATCTTCGATCGGTGCTTCCAACAGATGCTTAAAAGCTTCGTACTGTGGATCGTTCTGATAGCCCAATTTGCGCCATTGAGCAATTGTCTGAAATTGCAATAAAATAAAATAAAATAAAATAAAAAATTGCCCTTCAAAAAATCAAAATCACCCACCGCTCCGTGATAAATTAACACATGGAAAAAGTCGTCCATAAGCAAAATACGATCAGGAAGAATGCTTGCCGTATCCAGAAGAACAGGCTAAAAATGGAAAAATATAATTCAAAATATAGAATAGTTATCAATATCGTCGTGCATAAAAAAAACAATTCACCTCAGGTGGTCCATTGAATGAATATGCAAATAGAACTGGCTGAATCATTGTTATGCACTCCATCACACTTTCTGTCATCAGTACGTGTCTAAAAAAGTAAAAATTAATTTTTTTTTTCAAAGCAATCACTCAATATCATTGAAACCTGTAATATGCGGATTCATCAGGGCTGCTGTTGAAAACTTGCAAAAACTGTGATCGACGCAAATGAAACATAAACTGTGGATACATTGTAAACTGATCTTGAAGTCGAAATGAATTGGGATCATCTTTGAGGAAATCACCGAAACGTTGACACTGGAAGAAAGAATTTATAGCATTGCATTGAAAGGGTCTCTCTCTCTCTTACAAGACGAATTAAGCTTCGATCCAACCAACGCAAAGCATCCGGTGTATCATTCTCATTACTAGCCCGCCATATTGCTAGTCTAGCCATTGCTACAGCCGCTGCTTCTTGATCAAATCCGACGGAAATGTGCTGCGATTGTTCACTCGCATCTACCCAACTATAAAAATTCGAAAAACTTTTTAAATAATCTACTACAAATATTTCAAAATGGGTATTCAATTAATAAATAAAGACAATATAAAAAATTTATTAACAAAATAAATTAGATTTAATGAAACGCACTTGCGACAAGTAGTCGTGACGCGAATTTTACGTTGACCACTTGGGTGCTGAAATTGGGTAATAAATTGCACATATCCACGACCTCCCTGTGGTATAGGCGCGCCTTGCTGGCCGACAATTTCAAGAAAAAAAGTTGTGGTGGAATGCGGAGTCAATGAACAAAACTTCCACTGACATGTGCCACCCATGCCAAGTTCATTTTCGCTCACCGATTGATTTTTAATATTCAAATTTGCGCAACAACCTAAAGCGCCTTCCAGCTTCAGTTCATTCGATGTCTTAAAAAAAAATTTTTTTTTAAATATAAATAATCATCTTTCTTGCAATAGTTAACTTTCATTACTTTAATTTCTAAAGTTGCATTAAAACCCATCTTCAACATGCCAAATTGATCTTTTTCAAAAACACGTTGAAATGATTGCTTGAACAAAGTGGAGTCAAACGAGTCTGCCATTATCATATGACCTCTGCAATGAGTTTATTAAAATTTAAATTTTATTTAATTAATTAGTTAAAAACAATATTTATTGCTTACCCAGTTAAATTTGTCAAACTTTTCATCTCGTGCAAACCTGTCTGATCTAAAGCACAAGAGTATATATCAATAGCATGTCCATTCGTCACTGCACGAGATGCCAATTCTTCATAATACTTAATAAACAAAAAAATATGAATTTGAAAAAGGCAAAAAAAAAAAAAAATAAAAGCGCAAACTTTTGTAGCTTTCTTCATATATTTCACAGCATCTTCTTTGATATCATGCCATGACCGAATGGGTACTCTCAGTTCATCGCCAACGATTATGCCAGGGCCGTAAGTGCAGGCTCCACCGATAAATGTCAAAATTCGACCACCAGTATTTGCATAACACACCTAAAATTAATAAATTTTATTGATATATAAAAAAGTCGAAATCGAATCTGCTTAATGTGCAAACATACTTCCAAAAGCGTTACAGCTACAGACAAAGCGGCACCAGTGCACCTTAAAGGACGATGTGTAGGAACTACATTCCAAGGATTCTGCTCAATTTCCTCAAGCAATTCTGTAATGGCCATGTGACACTGATGGATCGGCTGCAAAAATTTATTGGTTGGTACTGCCTGAGCTTTTCCACCAACTGACTGAGGTTGCTTCGGTAATTGTCCAACTGCCATCAGAGGTGGTCGACCAATATTTGCAACCAAAACATCCTATTTATTTAATTTCACTTTCTTTTAAAACATTACCATATAAGAGACATTTTTTTAATATGTCAAAGTACCTTAACTTTAACAAAGTTAAAATAATTATTTAAAGGTAATAAAATAATAAATTTAAATATAAAAAAATATATGAAGCAAAATAATTGAAAATTACACTTGTTAAATGAACAAGACGATACAACGAATAAACATTAATTTCAGTTAGTTATTACATTTAATGTACAACTAATATAAGCACATTCTTCAAACTGTTTTGGAATTATCATGCTTAGAATTAAAAAAATCTAAGAATAACTAAACTAAAAAATTAAAACAATAAAAATTCAATAATAATCTGCGTCATATCATGGATATTTTTCTTCTACCTTGTTAGTACACTGTATTCAATGTATCATAATAAACAATGAAAATATATTTAAATATTAAGATATATCATTTAAAAATGTAAAATTTTTAGATAAGTAGTGAAAATGATTACCTGCAACTGCTTTTGAGAAACAACTTTGTCTCCCTTAAAGACGTACGCACGGGACATGCCTTGTGCATTCAGTTCGTGAACTTGAACCATCCTATCAAAAGTTACCAAACCGACAATAGCTTCAGGAGGAAGAAGACTTAACGCGGTCATAATTGAAGCCTGACACACAAAATTTCAAATTAATTTAAAAATTTCAAAAATTCTTGCTAAAAACAACAAACTTTTAAAGCTTTCAATTCGTCTGCGTTTACGCAAGTGTCGAGAAGAAACAAAAATATTGGCGGTAAAGATGGAGCACGTGTCAATGTATACTCAACGGTGGTAAAGTGAGGTATAAGTTCTGGTGGAACGTTATCTTCGGCAATTCGAGCATAATGTGGAGGGAACGGATTTCTCTGGAAACAAAATGGACAGATCCATGCCTTTGCCCGAAAATCCACTTGTCTAAAAAAAAACGTAAAATCAGATTCTACTTTCTTATAATACAGAAGTAGATTTAATTTACACATATGGATTTAAAATCGCTTTACAGGATGGACGCGTGCACAGTACAGGATCATAATTTAGAGGTGGTGGTCTTATCGTTTCATTAGAACGTTCTTTAAATGGTGTGTAATGACAAGCTACTGGCACTACCATCCGTTGAGCTTCAATGCGACTTGTAGGCCATACGTTCCACGTAAATCGAACTCCATCATTTTCTTCCTGCGAACGAATATAATCTGCCCATGACATTGTTCAAGATTTTTCAGTACTTTATTTCAAAGAATCAGAATTGATTTAGTAACTTTCTCACTTCCCAACGAAATGATGACTAAAATTAATAGATACACGTATGTCTATGTGCACTGTATAAAAATGGAATGTAGGTTCAAATTAGCATTTTGGAAACTTACAATTTTTTCATAAAATATTATGCTTGCATCACATTAATTCATTATAAATTTGTTATTTAAACTGATACTCGGTTAGATAAAATATGAAGTGCATTCCTTTATGAAGATTTACAATCAATCACGTTTTAATTTATTATATATATAAAATTTTTTAATCATAATTATTATGATAATTTTCAATAAGCAACGGATGGCAATATCAAGTATTTGAAATCAAACAGTAGATATAAGTATTACAGTAGTAATAAGTATCAAGATGACAGTAAATTTTCTCCAGCTAAGCAAAATGTTCATCAGTTTTGGTTACGGTAACTTCAGTCACTGATTATGAATTTTATTTTTTATTTTTATATTAATTATGTATGACTAAATTCATGAAACATGCATTTGAAATGAAAAAATGTATACTTTATTATTCAAAGAAATTTACAGTAACAATATACATATAATGTACAACTTCTTAAACAAATGCTGATCTAAACATTTTCATCTTTTAAAGAGTTAAATACATAGAATAATTTCTTTTAGATGTGGTATAGAGCTATTCCAGGATGTCTTCTTACAGTGGTCACTGGCTATACAATTCCATTTTATGTCAGTTATATATTTAACAAACTAGACGTCAAACGCGTGAGTATATGGTATATAGTTAATTTGATCAATCTATAGCATATATTTAATTTTAAGCCAAATCGTCGGCACCGCTATCACTTTTGGACAACTTATTTACTGCGACGAGATGAGCATCTTTCTGGAAATATATTTGTGACGAAAGTAAATTGGGTTTATTTGTTTAAATACAGACTAATATCTTTATTTTAAGGGTTTGGAAAGTATACCTGATGCTCCCTGAAGTTATAATTTTACTTGCTTATTAAAAGATAAATAAATTATTATTATTATTATTATATAAATAAATATTGTAAAATAATTTTTGCTTTGAAAAAGTTAATAAAAATGTTTTACCAACTGAACT
This sequence comes from Trichinella papuae, assembly GCA_001447755.1. Lineage (NCBI taxonomy): Eukaryota > Metazoa > Nematoda > Enoplea > Trichinellida > Trichinellidae > Trichinella > Trichinella papuae. Next base: position 69,672 of record JYDO01000177.1, on the reverse strand, counting down.
ACTAGTACATCACTGCGGCGATATTTACTTTCTTTGCACAACGTCAATTACTAAGAAAACTTCGTGCATGAACAAATTTCGCAAATCCTGTGAAGCTTCTTCAACAATTTTCTTTATATGATCGCCATCTTTGCCAATTACTATTTTTAACGAACGAGAATTTTCACAGATTACATTTAACCGAATGCACAAATTACCTGACGCATCTTGTTCCCATACGATTATCTAAGAAATATACAATTTACACTTCCAAGTAATGCAAAACTGTATCATCTCACCTCTAATTGAACAGAATATGGAATTTCGTGCGGAAGATGATCTAGCAATTTCGCACGAATCATGTCTTTAACTAAAAATACTGCATCTTCGTCGGCCACAACACTGCTGTGATAGTTCCATTCAGCTTCGCGTGTTTTATTTAACAAGAAGTTACGCACATCATCCACACCATCACCATTTAATGCTGAGATCATGAATACTTCGTCAAAATATGGCCAACCTTTTTCATATCGAAAACAACGATGCAGCTGTATCTGATCGACTTTATGTGCTGGCATTTGGACCAGTTGCTCCAGCAATTGTGGATCAACGTTGAGTTCCAAATTTGACAAACTGAAAAAAATTATTATTGCAATCTTCCAATATACAATGTAGTAAAATGTACTCATTGATATTGTGCTTTTTTTCTCTTTGTTCATAAGCTTTTACGGCAGACTCGATTTCACTCTTTTTACAAACTGCCATTTCAGATTTAATGACTTTCACTTGTTTCTTGTCAACTTTTCCTTTTGAAAGTATGAAAACAATTTCCAACAGTTTGGTTTTGTTTTTAATTAAATCTATTTTATTTAATATCAATAAGGAAGGTATATGACGATACCGGCATAGCAAATGTTGTACTCTTGGATTTAGTCGATATGACCGATAATCATCGCTTACGTCGTACACCACAAGAATGTATTCCGCGGATTGAAGAGCACTTTCTGGATCAAGTACCAAACTAGACTGAAGTTTGTGTACCTTGCTTATTTTGCCTAAACGAAATTATATTTTCTGAACTGTCTACAGAAAATTTGAAATATACCAGTAACAATTCCAGGGGTGTCTAGGAAAACAAGCTGGCTAACATCATCAATGAAGACTGTAGTCATAGTTTTTTGAGTTGTATTTATTTTTTTTGAAACAGCGTTCACACGTGCTCCAAGCAATGCATTGGTTAGCATGGATTTTCCCGCATTCGGTGTTCCTAGTACAGCCACACGTAAGCTTCGACTGCCTTCAAACTGTTCAGGTGTTTTTTTGACCTTTTCCCGTTGCAAGAACGGATCCAACTCAATAGCTCTTCCAGAATTTATATTGTTTGAAAAGAGTGAAGGTGTCGTTGAAAAGTACCGTGAATTGTTGAAATATTTCAACAATCTCATTTCTCATATTCAAGTTTCTAAACTTGATAAAAAAAAATAATTTTCACGAAATTATTAAAATAAGACAGACGGGAAAAGTAATACCAACGAAATATTAAAAAAAAAGTCCAATTTATTGAAATAAAATTACAGTTAAGCATACTGTAAAGTATGTACTGTAGATTTTAGTTTAAATAAAGTTGCTTTATCTTAAATATATTTATTTATATTCTTATATGAAATTTTGAAATTTTAAAAGAATATTTAAAACTTTTATAAATAATATGAATAATTTTAAAATGTAGAAACATTTAAATGGATAATAAACTACGGTGTTAGTGATCAAAATAAAGCAGTTTTAAGTATTGCATTTGCATTCTTTATTTGCATTTTAAATGGCATAACTTGAAATAATTCAATTAAAATTAATCAAATCAATACAGAAAAGTGAATTAAAACAGAAACATATGTTTACAAGACGTTTAATTTCTACAAATTGTTGTACGCATTTATCTTTTAATGCTGACATATTTCAACTTTTATATAACAGTTTAAGATTTTCGTCAAAAATTAATTCCAAATGGTTTTCATAATTACATCCTCTATACATGTGTTGGCTACAAAATACAGTTGATTAGCTGGAAAAAGTAAGTTAATAGATGAAATAAATTACCAACTTGAAAATGTTCAGGTAAAAGTGAAAAATCATTTTATAAAAATATATTTATTATCTCTATTAAAAAATAAGCTTAACAATAAAATAAATGCATAAAGTGAAAATTTCACTTAAAAGACATTCATGAAAATAAATGTGAAATTTGTCTTGATTATCCTTTAGTAGTATGGTAGTTTCTTTATTTATCCCATGTGAGTGGACGAGTTGTTTTGGCGTCATCTAGCTTTTCATTCCATGCCACAGTATTGACTTTGGTTTCAAAGAGTACGATTTTGTAAGTGGACCGATTCATGAAGAGAACTGGCTGTTGTGGAGTTAAAAAACAGAAGATGAGCAATTCATTTCCGTCTTGCATTGCTCCAGATTGTGGAAACTCTACAAATGCATCAACAAAGCTCAACAATGGCAGCGTTTACGACGCTAAAAGCAACTTTCACGGCAAACCTGGTGACGATGTAAATCGTGTCATTACAAAGGATATGGTGGTCTTTTGTTTCGATGTTCTTCACCACTTTTTGCACGGCAACGAACCTCCAAAGCAACCCGTGTTTGTTAACAAAGAATTGTAAGTGTAATATTTATTATTTTAATTTTGTGCTATCCCAAAATATGCCATTCTACTTCATCAGCATGTGCTCAACACCGTTGTTATAAATGTGTTAATTTTGATGTTCATTTTTTGACGGTCTTTCTGTGATTGATCAATTTCGCATTCTAAATGTAATGTAATTGGATATTGTTTCTATGTTGATGATGTGAACTAAATTGGAAATATTTTGAAACGTTGTTGAAATTTTAAATTTTAAATGTGAAGTTTGTGATCAACTTTTCTACAGCCCATTGTTTGTGACTTGGGAAGTTGGAAAAGAGAAGAGATTGCGTGGTTGCATTGGTACGTTTGCGTCGACAAATCTTCACCAAGGTCTTAGGGAATACGCTCTTGCCAGGTAGAGAGATCATTATTGATTGGTATCAAAATTAAAGGAACAGATGTTGATTATGTTGCTTGAATTTCAGCGCGTTCAAGGATAACCGCTTCGAGCCAATCAGTACAGAAGAATTTTGTCATTTGCATTGTTCCGTATCGTTGTTGATGAATTTTGAAGTAGCCGATGATTACTTGGATTGGGAGGTTTTGAATGTATTTATTGTCAAAATGAAATCATGTGCTCTTTTCTTGCTGCTTTGCAGATAGGCATTCACGGAATTCGAATAGAATTTCAAAGCGATCGAGGCGTGAAAAGAGCTGCCACTTATTTACCCGAAGTAGCTGTTGATCAAGGTATGATTTTTGAAAATAATTTTTTTAAATATTTTTGTTTGATATTTTTGTGTAGCTTGAAAATTATAAATGAAGAGTTTATGAATTATTGCAGTGAAAGTGTGTGTTTGTTTGTTTGTTTGCTTGCTTGCTTCGTCACTAAAATATTTCATTTTATGAAAGAAAATCGGTGAAAAACTTTGTTCCAGGTTGGAATCATGTACAGACAATCGACTCATTGTTGCGCAAAGGTGGCTTCAAAGGGCACATCTCCCCGGAAATTCGTCAGAGTGTTTATTTAGTACGGTTTAGGTCGGAAAAGTTGACTGTATCTTACAGTGAATATTGTGAATTGAAAAATAGCCGACAACAAGAAGCAGATTATTCTCGTAAAGATGATTTGCCGACCACAAGCAAGAAAACAAATCGCATCAAAGCTACTGTTACGGTAGCCAGCTACGACAGTCAGAAAACAGATGCAGACTTGAACAAGCATCAGAATTATGGAAAGAGCAAAAATTACAACGAACAAACACACAACACTAGAAGCAGTAGTGGTCGTCGATATGAGTGACAATGAAAATTGATAGCACAGTTCTGTGTAGCAGCAGCTTAACAATTACAACTGTAAATAATAATAGTATTATAATTCATTGGTGATTCAACGGCTGCCGCCTACCTCTTTTATTGTTTTAAAACAGACGCAGCTGATGTTCTTTTTCTGTTGCCTTGACGTATTTCTCCATACTCAGACACAAAATAAGTATTATTTCATTTCAAGTTACAGATGAATGACTACACATATTGATGATTTGACGTTGTAATTAATTAATGATATTAGGCGCAGCTTTCAGTGCTCAATGAATTTATTTATATTCATGTGCACCTGCTTTTCAAACCCGATGCACGATGCACGATACGTTGCTTTCCGACCAATCTTTTTCCTTATTTTTCTTCTTCGTTTTTTTTGAAATTGTTATTTAAATGCACAAAACAGGAAATACATATATTTTTTTTAAATTTTATTGCGCCTTTTCAGGAAATGTTTATGAAAATTGATTATTATTGCCCTTTCTCATCACTGAAAAGCTCACAAAAGTGACAGACATAAGCTTTTTTTTTGCCTTTCCTTTTCACAAATGCTAAAGATGACTGACGTTGAAGTTATCTTTTTTTTCTTCTCTTTTATTGGAATATGTTTGTTACTTTTGTATAGATTTTGAAGTGTGATCAGACAAATGTTTCACTATCCATGGTTTGTCATATAACCATGGACAGTAATTATTTGTTCATCAATACAAAGCTGCTGTCCATTTGTTATAAGAAGAGTGAATCCTTTTTATTTTTACGAATACTCACTCACTCACAGCTTATGAAGTGAAATGGTGTGGTGTAGGAAGTGAAAGATTTAATATTTGAGCAATAAAAGAAATTTTGAAGAATATTTGTTTTTTGGATCCATTGAGCTTAAAAATTATATATATATATATATATATATATCATTGACCTTCGGAATTACGTTACGTAATGCAAACAACAGTTGACATTACAAGATGAAATCGACCTGACGGTGTTGCTTAGTTGTCACAATTAACTGTTTCAAGAAAAAAAAGAAGCATTCAGCTTTTTTGTAAACTCTGTAACACTTTCAAAAATATTGAAAATTTCTATACTGAACATTGAAGCTAAATACAAATGAAAGCTTTCAAGTCCACAGCAATATTACATGAACTGTATGGTGATGTTTAACTTTAGCAAACTTTTAACACAATTTATACCTTTGTCGAATGAATTATAAAATGTGGCATTTCAATGTAAAACATACGTTTAAGTGCACACGTAGATGATATTTTCTTATCGTATTAATTAAATTTGCAACACGGTTAAACTTTAAAAGAAATCAAATTTAAAATTTAATCATCCAACGAAGCAACATCATCCTTCTGCCGTTATAAATTAGTTTTTATGAAAATCTTCATTGGCATTTTTGAAAGATACCATCTGCACGACCTGCTCTATATTTTGCGTGTTTTTTAATTACCCAGAAAATTGTTTTTCCTACTACAATGACATTTAAGCCTGCAAGGGCGCACTGTTTGAAAAATGGACTTGTTCTTTGCTTTTGATTTTAAGATATTTCAACAATGGTTGAACAACAATCATCAATAATCGTCCTTTTATTGCACTAATTACAGTAAAATTACAGTAATTTTTTAAAGGAATGCGTCATAATTAACATAAGCAAAAAAAAACTTTTTTATTGTTAATTTTTTCGAAGAAATTTATTTAAAAAAATTATTTTCACCGCCAAGGTGAACTGCTAATCAATCGTTTATTTGTATAGAATATGCATTGCACCGCTTTTGTAAATGAAAAGTACACATTGCAAATTGTAAATCATGAAAAGAAACTAAAGATTTTGAACAATAAAATCTCCAAAATGAAACTGTAAAACCTACAAAGCTACTGCTATTGTTTTCATATTAGATAATTCGTGTTCGTTCTCGTAGCAAATGTTAACATGCAAATTTTACAATTAAATATTAAGGGCAATATTAAAAAGCAAGCGCTTGCATCATATTTGGAAAGAAAAAAAAAAGCAAACCTATCAGCGAGTAATTTAAATTTCAATGCAAAATTAATTTTGTTTTGCTATTCCAAATATACTAAATAGTGCGTTAATAACAGTATGAAAAGAGGAAAATTTTTTTCAATAAAAAAATTGAGAACAAATTTAAGAAAAATGGTTAATAAAAGAAGGAGCTTGGAGTTTTTCAAATTCTTTACAGTGGAAATGAGATGATCATTATTGGATGTATATGTCGAATTGCATAATTTCAAAAATACTTTTTTTCAATGCAAATTTCACTTTATCTACGTATACATTTATCAAAGCATTGAGATTATTGCTCATTAGAAAAAGAAATAACAATGCAAGCACAGATATTACGCAATAGATTGCTATTGAATTTATATATTTACTAGACTTATTGCCAATTTATTTCATTTGCTATTATTTTTGAAAAGTGTCGCATTGATGCTGAACAAAAGAAACGAAACATCGTCAACCGTCTTCAGCTGCACATACTACTACTCAAGGTCGACTGAAAATAGAGAGAGAGAGAGAGAGAGAGAAAGAGAGACCGTGAGAAAAGCAGTTTAAAACTTTAAAATGGTGCTTTTTCTTTATTTTGTCACAGCGATGATTGGCGGAGGATTTGAAATGAGATGCATTGAAATTCAATGTCCCTGGCCTGAGTGAAAAAGAGGCTAACGGCAGCAAATGAGGAATTGCTCTTTTTTATTAGGAGGAAATGTCCACATGCTGACCACAGCATAAGTAAAGGTTAAAAAAAACCAACTTTTAGGTCGTGATCTGGAAAAAGAAACTTATTTTTGTCATTTTGGCATAATTTTTCAAGTTCCATGAAGGGAAAATGGAATGTCGCTTTTTACAAAAGATTTTTGTTTTCTGCTCTTGTTTTTCGATAATTATATGTGGCAGAACAAGAATTTGTTAAAAAATTAAGAGGTAATTTTGAGTTATTGATAAATTGCAAGTGACAACATTCATATGAACTATTTTAAAGCGCCACTGAATCTCATGAACTCGGGGAGACAAACATTTCAAAAATTTCATTACAACTCATTAATGAAAAGCAGGTTTTTTATATCAGTGTTGAGGTGTTTTTTAATTTACTGTACTGAAGTTTTTAAATGAATTTATTTGATGAAGTCGCATCTTTGGATGAAATCACAGATTCATTAAAATTATTTTCATCATTTAACAAATAAATTATGAAATAAAATGCAATTATATCAAATCAAATTGCAAATACAGTTAGTGAACAAAGGTTGGAAAACAAAAAATATGTATATATATATATTATGAAATGGTAATGTTGGAATAGATGTGCAAATTTAGAAAATATTTTGTGATAAAAAATTTTTTTTTTCAAAGTATACACAGATAAATACATATACAGTAGAGTATACACAAATAAACATATATGCATGCATAAGATTGCAACTGCACAGATGGGAATGAAACGCAAATATTTTCAAATTAAAAAACAGTGTCATTAATGTTACAGGTGTAATAGAGGCAATTTTTCAAGAAATCTCAACATTTACGCTATAGGGACATTTGTTGACATTTTTTGAATTCCATAACTAGTAACAACTATTTCTTTCTTGCATTAAAGTAATTTTATACTCGTTGTAAAATAATTATTCTTGTAACAGGGTAGTGAATGAATAAAAAAAATATCGTATATTTGTGAATAAATGTCAAAATAATAAATGAAAAGTTATCATATTTAAGTACATCATGTACATTAAAAAATGCTTGTATGCATTTCATATGTATGTACGTATGCGTGTATGTATGCATGTATGTGCTTATGGGAAGTGACAGGGCACGGTTGGGCGGCAATTTAGTTCTGAAAAACAGTAGCCCAGTTAGCATCGAGTTCAGCGTTAATTTGATTCATGTGCCAGGAATCTCCCCCACCAAGGAGAGAAGTTGGCTGCCTAGTGTGGTTGGGAAAATTTAACACAACGTTGACCCATAGGCGTTGATAAACGATACTGACCTGGCAGCACGCTTGCGCAACTTGATTAAATCGACCCACAATGGGCAAAATTTGGGTCACTGGAAAGTGGAGCTTACATATAAAATCAGAGAAGAAATTTCAAGCAATCATTCGATCTGTTCAGATCGTCCAGCAACTTCCACTCCAGTGAAAAGTACATTGTCTGCTGTGGTGTTTGGAAAGAAATTTCCCATCAAAATGGAATCTGACATTCGGCTCAAAGCTTACAAGTTCGTCGCTTATTCTTCAGTGGCGTTCAGCGTGACCGCGGTGCTGGCCGTGTGCATCAGTTTGCCAATGGCTTACAACTATGTCCAGCACGTTCGGGTGCAAATGTCGCACGAGTTGAAGTTTTGCAAAGGTTCCACTAAAGACATATTCTCTGAAGTGAACTATTTGAAAAATTTCCCCAAAATGAACCGAACCCGAAGACAAGTCGACGCTTACGGTGCTTTGTCTGGAAGTGGAGCTGGAATACCGGTCAGTGATGAGACGAAAGAGACGGAAAGTTCTTGCGACGACTGCTGCATTCCTGGATTGCCTGGTCCTCCGGGTCCAGCTGGCCGTCCCGGCAAACCTGGAAAGCATGGTGCTCCAGGCATGCCTGGCATGCCGGGTTCGCCTGCTCAAGCGCCTTGCGAGCCAGTCATCCCGCCTCCGTGCAAGCCTTGTCCACCAGGACCACCCGGACCCCAAGGTCCACCTGGACCACCCGGCGATCCCGGCGAACCAGGCAACAGTGGAAAACAAGGCAAAGATGCGATGCCAGGACCACCCGGTCCGCAGGGTCCACCCGGCCCGCCAGGTTTGCCAGGACCAGACGGAGCTCCAGGTGATCCAGGCTCACCAGCAATCGCGCCAGAACCAATCATCGGCGAACAAGGAGAAGCAGGTGATCCAGGTCCGCAAGGTGTCCAAGGTCCACCAGGTGAACCGGGCAAGGATGGTGAACCAGGAGAAAAAGGTCCCCAAGGTCTACCTGGCGCAACTGGTCCACAAGGTGAAGAAGGATTGCCTGGTCCGCAGGGTCCCGCTGGTCCTCCAGGTCCGGCTGGAGAAAAGGGCATCTGTCCCAAGTACTGTGCTCTCGACGGCGGTGTATTCTTCTCCGACGGAACCCGACGCTGAGCGTCTTTTCCACTCTGATTTTGTCAACTGGTCGATCCTAACCCGCCAAATCATTACCAACTGCATCTTTTCTCTTTCAATTTGTATGTGCTTATTTCGTTGTCGCTTTTTAACAATTTTTGGCACCATTGAACGCAATGCACTGACAATATCCAAGTGTCATCTGCGTTCAATTCATCACTATTGCACTTGTGTCGTCGTGAACAGTGAAAAATCAGCAAACAACACAACAAAGTTACCTGCGCCCAAAAGTGTATTTTCATTTTAACTTTCATATCAAAATGCCATTATTTATTTGCTCTATCAAATTGTAAAGTTTCTGAAACTGTTTTTCGTGAAACTTTCCAATTTTTTGGAAAACAAATTCTATTCTTATCTTTGTAACTGATAGATAATATTAGTGGTTCATTTTGTCAATTTATTTCTTTCCCTATGCTGAGGCTGGTCCTCTGCCATCGATATCTACAATTCTTTTTGCATGGGCGTGTAACTTTGACTGCAATCACGACGTCACAATATGAACGAATAAAAATTGTTACGTTTGCGCACATTTTTCGCTTCTTGGTGGCCTGCATGCATATCAGACTCGGTCGAAAATGGGCCGCCTGATCAGTGAATGCTTTTCAATTATTGTGTTTCTAGAACACGCACCCTGCTGACCTGTGCTAGCTGAAAAATCTTTTTCTCAACTTAACACGGACAAAACTTCCACCACTACAGTAGGACACAACAAACAGACTCTATTGCACTTAGATGAAAGTAAGTCACATTGCAAATTACGTCAATATATCTTTTTTTTTGGCAATTGTTCTCTTTCATTTGCAACAGTTAAATTTGCATTTCAATACTTGATTCCAGAAGAAAGCCTATTCTCAGTTTGAGAAAAATTTCAGCCCAACTGCCGCAAATTGTAAAACACCACAACACAGTTGCATTGATACCACAGCGCACTGCAATATTTAAATCAAAATTGAATTGCAACAGAAGGAATTCTTTCTAATCTTTTTTTTCCCTTAATTAAGTGTTCATCATTTCAGTTTGAACTACAATGAGAAGAGTGGCAAAAGAATAAAGGTTGAAAATTTTCTTCATTTCTATTGCAGTTGCTATTGACGTAACAACTGACCTTTTGGCATGATTATGTCAAAGAAGAAAAATCAACTGCATGTAACCTGACCTAAGAACAAACTGTTGAGCAATAAACTGAATGCAATCGAAGCTGTCAACTGGTAGCAGGAAGAAAAAATGTCAACAACATGAAGCGAATTGCTTTTTTCTTTGAATATCAATATTGAAGAACGAGTGAACGCACAAATATAAATCAAGAAAAAAGAATTTCACTTACAAATTCATATTCTTCATCGACGTCAAATTCTTCACTGTTGAAATTTGTATTTTCAAAATAAAATTATTTTTTGCAATACAATTTTTTAATAATTAAAATTAAATGCATTGCGTAACTGGTATACTGTACTTGCATAAAAATGAATTTACTGTAACTTTTGTAGCATTTTTCAAAATAATTTCTTACTCTACTGCAGAGCACTGAACTGCAGTTGCATATCGTATATCTCTCACGATGTACTTGATAAAGTTAAAAATTTTTTTTAATTTTTTTAAAATTTTATTTTGAAAATAGATAATTTTGCAAATGAATCAGTTTTGTAAAGTTATGCTTATTAAGTTTTGTAAAGTTGGTGTTCACATTTCATTTTGAATATTTTAATCAATTAAATATTGTTTTTTGATTTATTCATTTACAATTTTACAATCAATTTGGAAATTTGATTTTTTTTTCTTTTAATTAAACCTGCATTTTTGTTACTGTAATGAATTCATAATACAAAACTGGCGTATTGAAAAGTTCATTTTGTTCAGTTTTATATTTACTCAGAAAGCGTTATTAATATTTGCATCGTTTCACAATTTTCAGCATTTGTCGTTTCATTTGACAAACAGAAACGTTATCTTCTATTTACATGACTTTTACAGGTACAAAATTACGAAACTTGCGTAATATGTTTCTTTTGCAAAATATGCAGTTATTTTTGTCAGTACGTTTTTAATTATTTTTAAATAATAAAGTGGTAAATAAGATACTGTATTTTCATTTTGTGTATGACGCGATTGAAGACGAAATGCGTTTGTCTAATGCTGCTTTTTTCGATTAAATTTCAGCGCAGATACTGATGAGATAAGGTAGCCGAGCTGTCACATTTGGCAAATGAACGTTTTTATTGTTGTTGTTACGTGTTACTCGAATGATCGTTTTTTATTTGTATTACTGTAAAATGTGCAAAAATGTTTATTTAAAACAGTGTTTTGTTTGTCGATATTTTTGAAATAATGAAAAGAGATTGAATTGAACAGTTTGTAGCAAGTTACATGTCTTTTTTTTCTTTCTTTTTCTTAATCACAGCCCAGCACAGCCGGAAATGGAACTAAAAAATGATGCGGTGAATGGCGAAGCGGAAAAGAAATGACGAAAAAGATAGCATATTCATTTTTTTCAGGTTAATCAAATTGATACTTCTTGCATTAGAGGGGGAGAAAAAGAAATACGTGAAATTGAAGTTTTTTGCTTTCTTTTCTTTTAAGGAATAATATTCATTTCAACGAATGACTGAGCAAAAGTTGGTTATTTTGGTAGAGTGATAAATTTTGGTCGACTATGCGGCATGTTGGACGAGCACACTTCACGAGATGGATGTTGAATCAGTTGGTGTTTGTTATTTTGGTTGTGTTATACTGGTATAGAAGTTGTGGTGATTTTTGTGGATATTCTTGCAATTTCATCGACAACCAGGACGCGACTTGTCTGTTTTATCGCAACACAGCTTCTTGTGAAAATCGTTGGGCAAGTTTTGCTCCAGCTTCTAACGATAGCAGCAGTGTACAGTTGAGAACTTGCGACGTTGAAGAGGATGATGTGCACGTGGAATTGCAAGCGTACGTGGTTGAACAGAACATCTACGCTCCGTTTGTGAAGCTGAATGTTAGTTTGCATTTGGCTACCGGATGTCACGGGGCTGTGGTCAGTCGGTTCCGTTGTTTGCAGGTAATCGGCGTGAAAAATGCATTCTGCAATCGAACCACCCATCTGTGGACTTGTCGAATGCTTGAATGGAACATGTCCCAAGTTTCGGGATTTCTTTCGGCTGGCTTGGATTGCTTTCCATTGCCGGACATGTCAGTTATCGAGGTGAACGTATCCGTGTATACTCAGGCTTGCATGCTGCGGTATTTGGCGTACAGTCCGGACGCTTTTCGTTTGGAAAGCGACGCTGGCGATTGGTTGCCGTTCATTTTGATCGACTTGAACCACCTCGACCGGCTTCTGGTGCGCACCAGCTCGCCCAAGATGATCGTCCACGGTCGAATTGACCTTTGGCAACGTGTGGATTCGGTTTACATTTTGAAAAATTCTCAGCAAGTGGTCAACTGGTCCAATGAGGTGAGCTTTGTCGGCTTGAATGCCGGCGAGTATACGGTCGAATTGCACGTACTGCACGACAACTGCGAACCACTGGGCCGGTGTCCTAGCCAGGCGGTGCCTTTTTTCTTGGACAGAGATTACGACGACGGCCAGCAACTATCCGGGAGAAAGGCTCGCTTTTTGTCACTGGCATTTCTTTGTTGTACGTTGTCGTTGTTGATGATCTCGTTGGCATGGAGCCAGTATGCGATAGTGAAACGCGATCGAAGGCTGAGAAGAAGAGCCCAACTGCAACAAGGCGAAGCAGTGGTGCCGTTGCCGGTGCGCAGCCGACCGAAGGTGCTGGTGATTTATTCTCACGACGATGAAGCACACTGCCGTTGCGTCATATTGCTTGCTCGCCTACTGAACGAAGCTCTGAACTGTGAAGTGATGGTCGACGAGTGGGCGTTGCAAGATTCGGCAATCAGTGCCGTGGATTGGATGGTCGATTGTTTGCAAAGAGCGGATACATTTTTGCTGGTTTTTTCCAAAGGAATGCTCCAGTCCACGTCATCCGGATGTGGTGTCCGTCCTTGGGCAGAAGTTGCGCCACTGGGCTTCACTGCCGTTGTCCAACGAGCGGTCAGCGACCGTGAAACCAACCGGGCGCTTTACTTGTGCGCACGCTTCAGCTACACGCCGGCAAGCTTGGTGCCGCCATTCTTGTGCTCCCCGCCGTGGATCCAGTGTTGTTTGATTGACCAACTCGACGTGTTGGCGGTTCGTCTCCATCGGCAAGATTATCCTTGTTCGTCGTTGTTGCAGTTGTCCAATTGTCCACTGGTTGATGAGCTGCGTTCGGCAGTTGAACTTTGCTCGACCAACTCCAACACCAGCGGCTTCACTTCCGCTGACGCTGCAACTGAGACCGGTGGAGAAGAGTTGATCACCTCGTCGAAAAGGGTTTCGTTTTCAGCATTGAGTTTGGCCGACCACGTCGATAATTTGACCATTTTGGATCCGATGGAAGCGTTTAACAAACATGCTCACAATTGTCACGTATACCAGTTGCTTCCACCTGATGCTTCAAATCGTTCAGTAATGCCAAATCAGCGTCCCCTGTTGCCACCGGATCCTGGTGATTTCGACAGTGATTGATTTCTTTTCTATTCGTTCATTTCTGAGAAGTAAAATAATTTCTTTTGTACAAATGATTGTTGTAATATTGTTGTTGCGATGTTGGATTCTACCAACTCTGATATATTGTTTCAAATTATTTGAATGTTTATTCATGTGGTATTTTTTTCCTAAATTTGTTAACATTTTTGAATTTAAGATTCACAAGTTTTGAAAATGTCAGATAATACAGCATCATCACCTCAAGTTTTCAAGCTGAAGGAAGATGAAGAATTGAGGTATGTTTGGAATAATTTCTTTTTTAAAGAGATAATTTGTATCAATATATATATTACGCAAATACTTTTACTTTTGATGTTATTAAAATTGAAATGTAGTGTAAAAAAACGATAGATTTGAAGCGTCTAAAGGAGTGGTGACGTTGGAACTGATTGACGGCATAGCTGAGGTATTTGGCTCTGAATTGATGCGAAATAAACCTTACCAGTGTGATTCGGGCCTTCGAGTGGGCGTATACACGTGGCATGGTTGCACGTTGCATGTTACGGGTCCAGCTGAGGGTTTGTACGTGGCCACGCATACACCTATGGTTGTATATTTGAATACTCACGCCGCTATTGATTTCATGCGACAAAACGCTGACCGCAAGAATATTCGTGGTCCAAGAATTATGGTCGTAGGTGGGTGTGATGTTTTAGGATTTAGTAGTTGTAGTAGTAGTAGTTGTTGTTGTTGTTTGTTTGTTTGTTTGAAAATTATTCTTCAATTTTGAGGTCCTACCGACGTTGGCAAGAGTACGTATTGTCGAATTTTGTTGAATTATGCAGTTCGAATGGGACGCACGCCAACTTTTGTCGACATGGATGTCGGCCAGGGACAAATATCCGTTCCGGGAACACTGAGCGCGCTTTACATTGAAAAATCTGCCGATCCAATTGAAGGCTTCGACAAGCGAATGCCAATTGTTTACTCCTATGGTCATCTTTCGCCTGGTGCCAACATCAGCTTGTACAACGCGTTGGTAGAACAATTGGCGAAATTGTTGAACCAACGTTGCGCGGAAAACAGATCAGCCAACACTAGCGGCTTTGTGATCAACACCAGCGGTTGGGTGAAAGGCGCCGGCTATACCTGCCTAGTCAAGGCGGTTGATGCTTTAGATGTTCGATTTATTTGTTTGTTTGTTTGTTAATTTGTTTGTTTTTTATTATGTTAATTTGTTCAAGGTTGATGTGGTGGTAGTGTTGGATCACGAACGATTGTACAACGAGATGAGGCGAGATTTGGCCGCATCCGTCAAAGTAATTCACCAACCGAAATCCGGCGGCGTTGAAGAGCGAAGTCGTGAGATGCGCATCGCATCCAGAAGGGCTCGAATTCACGAATACTTCTACGGCTCCACTCAGCAGCCTTACTATCCTCACACTTTTGAGGTGAGCTTTGCCGACGTGTTGATTTTCAAAATTGGCGCCCCAATGTTGCCCGACTCTTGCATGCCGTTGGGCATGAAAGCTGAGGACACCAGCTTGAAAATTGTGCCAGTCACTCCGTCCAACGAGCTTCTCAACCACATTCTGGCGGTCAGCTTTTGCGAAACTGCCGAAGACGACATCCTGAACACCAACGTTGCCGGTTTCATATGGGTGAGCGAGGTGTCGATGGAGAGGAAGGTGTTGACGGTGCTCTCTCCGCAGCCGACACCGTTGCCGTCGAAAATTCTCCTTTACACTGAAATCACCTTCATGGACATGCACTGAAAGCATGCAATTTGTATTTCAAACAATACATTTATGAACCGTATGCAGCTTTTGTTGTTGTTGTTGTTGTTTTGTCTATTTTTAATAATCTGCACGATTGTGAACTATATATATAGATATAGATCAGTTTGTTATTCATTGAATGAAGTGAAACAAAGTCAGTACCATCTTCATTTGTTACGATCAAAATAAGTAAAAAAAATAGAATTTATCTGAATTTGTGAATTTGTGAAATAATAATAATAATCATTACTGAACAAACGGCATTCTTATTTAGCAACACAAAAGTCATGCAAATCAACAGGATGCACTGAAAACAGCCATTAATGAATTAATTAGCTCAACACGAAAGAGAAGATAGATACATGAAAAATTTAAATAAAGCAAACGAAACAAGAAACAATATGCAAATGCAGCACGTACGCGCTGAGACGAAGATGAAATGGACGGATCATAATAGTTTGCGGGCAGTTAATCTCGTTGAACAGGAATGATCAATATTTACATATTATGTAACAGGCGTGGATTAAACCGGGAATATAGCCGAGAAGTGTGAGCAGGATGTTGATAGCCAACTGTGCCGTACATCCCACCTCCATGAAAACTCCAATTGGCTGAAAGAAAAGAGGGAAAAATAATTTCAATTTTTTTTAAACAATATTCACAAGACAAAATAAATAATTAATGTATATATATATATATATATTGATTGTAAGTTTCAAGCAATTATCTTTCTACTGCAAAGTATATGTGCAGTAAAATTTATTATAATTATAATAATGATGATGAACCATTTGAAAGATAGAAAAGAAAATTTTACGATTAAAAATTTCCTCCCAAGCAAATATTTTTCACTATAATGACCTTTTCCAACAACGGTAAAATCTATCAAACCGGTTTTGCAACTCATCAATCTGTTCGTACAGAAGACACGCAGAAGAAATTGACTGAAAATATTCAGACAGAAATTTTTCAATTTTTTCAAGTTTATTGTTCTTATGCAAATTCAATTAAAAGAAAAATTAATTTCAATAATTATTTTTCAAATTTCCCTCAGAAAAAGTACAAGCCAGCTGGTTTGTTGTAAATATGCCAGCCAACAACAAGTTGCAATAAATTTCCCATCCAGATGGACTGTCAATATTGTAATATTCAATATTGAACATTTTCGAACAAACAAAAGCTGACCGCCATTTGTTTGCTTTCGGGAACAATTTCCCAATCAAATCGTCAATAAAACTGGCTATAGACAATTTTTGAATTGACGCCCATTCAAAAATTTCACCACTTTCAACTTTTGTGCAAACAATTATTCACATTTTATTTGAACGTATAATATTTTAATTGAAAAATGCAAATTTATGTAAATTTAAATAAAAGAAAAAGAAAACAACCAAAAAACGGTTCACGGTGTTCTCTTTTTTTTTTTATATCTGCATTGTCACTTGGTCCATAATTACAGTAACCAGTAGTGATTTTGCAGGCAATTTTTTTCACTTATAAAAATTTAATAAAAGTGTTCGAGCTTATTTTTGGTGTTCAAAATTGACAAAACAATTTGAAATTGTTCAACAAAAAAAAAATTACATAAAAAATGGTCAATTTAATAATTAATAAATTTTTGGGGAGTGAAAATAGAAGTAACTGATTTGACGGACAATCTCAGAGTTGTATATTATTAGTATTACGGTAAGATGGTGTTTTTGCATTGCAATTTAGATATCAAAAATGAATTGCTACAAATATTGAAAATCAAATCAGAAAGAGAGAGAATGTTTTATCTTGTCGTGTGAACAATATTCAAATTTGATTATATTGAATGCAGTGAATCAATTGCTTACCGGAATGATCAACGAGCAGCACATTTTGCAACAATCTCCAGCGGTGAGAGGCATTTTATCACTTGTTAGCTTTGTGATATGCTTTTCTTTGTCGTTGTATGATAAAGTTGAAGGTGAAGAGAGAGATTTTTGAAACTGAAAAATGGAAATATACAAATTTTATAATTGAAAGAATCACCTGAAAACGCGAACAATGATGATGAGCTTAATCTTTAAACTTCACCATTGGATAGATGCTATAGCGAGATAGAACAACTGATTCGAGCATAGCTAATTTGAAAGCATATGTATGTCTGCATGTGTGTGTGTATGTGTGTGTATGTGTACGTCTGACATGCCAGTATGCTTCGTAACTGACGTGAAGAAGAAATTACACATAATGTTGTTAACGTTGATGATTCAGTGAAACCAGTTTATTTAATTTTACGTGTATAGAGATAGATGCGTGTGTTTGTGTGTGCGTTGGTGAATGGATGGAAGGATGGATGCATGCATGCATGCATGCATGCATGGACATTCTGGGCATTGCCCACCAGTGGTACTGGCAGGTAGAAGCAAGGAAAACAAGCTCAACTATCATTTCTGTGTATAAAAGCCGTTGAAGCACGCCCACAACGTTTGCTTTGTCAATGTAGTTCTGACGAATTGTCCAATTCAGGAAACAGTGATTACAGTAGAAATGATTCACCGTGCACTATATACCTGGGGCAAGCGGTGAACCAAATTTTCCACCGGCATTGAACATTTCAGTGTTGCAATTTCTCATTGGCGTAGGCTTCAAATTGAAATTGATTGACAAAAGCAACGATGTAATTCCAACTCATTTTTTCTTATATGTTAATAAATAATTTTCAAATCAAAAATAATGAACTTGTATTCTTACATTTTTTGAAAAATATTGCGTTTCTTTAGACGTTCGTCATTTAAGCCGTTGCCAATGCATTGCAAACAACTGCAATCATTTTCTTCTCAGCAATGACATCAACAACGCAAAACAAGAGGCTTTATTGAATTTTTCTATCACCAGTTTACTCGTATACGTAACATTTGCGCCTCTTTGTGAGTGTATGTGCAGAAAACTCAGCAATGAATTGTTAAAAATAGCTTTCATCATTATTATTATTATTATCGTGTTGCTTCATGATGAAAGCCTGTTTTGAATAGCTGCTTAATAATTAATTACCCGTACCTTTTTTAGAAAAAGAATCCAATCATATAATTTGTATGTAATTTGAGAAATTTTATTAATCTCATATAATGCTTTTTTCCCTATTTTACACGTTCAAATATTGCAATTTGTTACAAGAAGAAAACACATCATCTAAATCGGATAATAATAATTTCTATCATTTTAAAATATTTCATTAACATATTTCTTTTACGGTTAAAAAAGTTGGATAAGCATCAATTTTTACATTTCAAAATTCCCATTATTGATCTGAAATCTGACTTGACAGCTAATTTAGCTGAACTTCAAGTATTCAAGAAGTTCAAGTAACTAATGTGAAACGTCGAACAATTTACAGTACTGTATGATGCTTGAAAATTGAACAATTTCGATTTGAAAATCAACAGCACAGAATGCATTTGTTTGAATTGCATTTGATCATATTTTGCATAATTTGGAAGATGCTTTTGAATTTGATGCCCACGCTTTTTCGTCTTGTTTGTTATCTGTTCAAGTATTTGTTTATTATTAAGCTTTAATCAAGTTTGTTGATTGTTCTGTTCAGGTTGGCCAGTTGTCCGTCTGCGATGCATAAATCAACTCAGGACTTGCATGAAAAACTAACCATTTACGTATGCAAAACGGTGTAATTCAAAAAATGGAAAATATCAATTATAAGTGATATGAAATAATTGTTCATTTTTTTTTAATTTTGAATATTCATATAAATAAAGGTTGATGTAATGAAAAAAAATTCAATAAACAATTCAGACTGTATCATCGACGTGTTGAACGAATGAAAATGAAGATTGAATCAAAACTTCAAACATGTTCAGTGTATTATTATGTACTGGAAGACGTTTTGCTAAATTTCAAAATTGCTGGCCGTTTGATTTTAATTTATAATTTGTGGGCAAATTAAATTAGCGTCACCTTTGAAATTTTCTTAACTACATCTCACTTCACTTATCACCATCAAACTGGCGCTGATAATCGACAAGTCAAGCTTGTGACTGAGTTTTTATAACAATTTCTAGATGGCTTCAAGGTGTGTTAGGTAAAAAGTTCACGATTCTTTTTGACATTAATATCATATACAATTTCATATTTAATTATTATTATTATTATTCACAACTGTTAAACAAAATTGTTATCATTATGAATTGTTCAACTGCATCTCACTGAAGTGTTGACAACTTGTTCAATAGTAGCTTATGCAATTATGATTTTTATGAATAATATTTGAATAAATTTTCTTTTGATACAAGGCATTTTAATTGTTGTCACGTCAACAAATCTTTTTGTACTTTTTACCACTAGGTTTCACCTAATCAGGTACTGTGGATGTCCTAGTTGACCTGAATAAAATTGTTTGAAAAAATGATACATTGAACTGAACAACAAAATCAACTACAGTAATTTGAAATTGTGCAGTTTTTTTTTAAAATTGTTTTATCATGCAACGGATTGTAGTATACAATGTGTAAACAATTAATCATCAAAGATGTGATTGCTCATTTTTGTTGAATGAACATATAAATAATGACAATAAACAGTTTACACATCGACTTTAAAAGTTACATGCAAAAAAGTAAAATATAGTAAATAAATAAATTTATAGATGCTTGTATTTCATTTCATTTGACTTTAATAGGTTGAATAATAATTACTTTTGAATAATAATTGTTTTTTTAACATTTACTGACATTTTGAGCAATCCAAATGATGCAAGTGCCCTTTCTATCAGAAAGGTTTACAAGTGCTGATCATTGAATGAATCATTTTATCGAAATTGCAAATAATGCTGTAATGTTTTTTTCTTTTTTTGTTAAAAATATTCTTCTTCTTCTTCAAATATAAACAACAGCAATGCTTTTTTTGGTGTAGTAGAATCAGCATTGCACAGTCAGTCAACGACATTATGCGTGACGTGATAGAAATTTGCATATTTTGAACGTTACAAATTTTGTTTTTCTCCAACGATATTGTGACTAAAGTGCTATTTGACACGTTGAAGTATTCAATAGCAGGGTGAATTGAAATGCACGAGATAAGTGCATGGTATAAAATTTAGTCATGATCAGAAATTTTCAGTTCAGAGAGAAGAAAGCGAAAGTTGTTATTGTTATTGAAAATGAATTATCAATTGCACGCGCATCATTTTTTCAATTATTTATTAATTATCTTTCTTTACCTTCAAATGCTATACAGTGAAGAGACTGTTGAAACAAACATCACTACCGTAAGTGTAATAGGCATTTTGTTTTTCAAATGTGTGCAAAAATAGCAGTTGATTTCAGTGGTGTCGTTCATAATTGTTCCCGTATCATTTATTGATGTTCAAATTTTCACACATTAATTAATTGATTCAGACAAATGAAATGCCTACAACGCTGAACAATGAAACTGAGACAACAACAATTGAAGCGGATACAACAACTACAACAGTTGAATTGGAAACGGATATTGTTGAGACGAAAAAATCAAACGATCGTCACACTCCTACGGTAGTAGAAAATGTTGAAAAATCCTTGTTGATACTTCTTTAAAAATTACAATATTCTAGACTGTTCCAATAAGCTTCATGCTGAAGCCTGTGGATCATAAAATTATGTGCATCCAATTGACACCGGAATCGAATTATGTGGATATTGAAATTACAACCGACAAACAAAAAGTTGTCTTTCTCGTGACTGCAGAACGAAATTTGGTAAAAGCGAAGAATGCTTTTCATTTGTAATTTTTACAACAGCTTTATTGGAAATTTCAGGTTCACTGGACTGTATGGGAAACTGAAGGCAGTAAATTTCAAGGCTATTTCGAGACCCACTGCAACATCAATCAAACTGAAACTTATCCCCAAATAGAAATTACCATCATGACTAGTCAAAATGCACTGGTAAAAGAACACTTTATCCAAATTTCAATGGAAATCAATCAACAATTCAATTATTTTTTCAGATTCGCTTAGCAGGCAATAGAGAATCTTATTACGACAGACATCTGAACAATGAATCAGCAACTGGCGTGGTAATTCGAAATGCGCATAACCGAACAGCCATGTCTTGCGCGTAATAAGCATGTATGTTTTATTGAGTATCAATTTTTTTTTCTGATTATTACTTATTCACCATTATTATTTCTCAATTATATGGAATAAATTTTAAGAAAAAACAATTCTTAATCAATAAAATGAACTTGATGAAAAGAAAATTCAAATGCAAACTGATTATATAATTTACAATTTTCATTTTGAACTCCGTCAATTGGAAAATGAAATTTATAAAAGCACACGCTTCACTTTTTATTATTCTATTTCATTATACATTACTAATCATTACACTGTAATCAATTTCAGCCAGATAATTAATGGAACTTTATGAACACAGTTGAAAAACATTACAGTACAAGTAAAAAGTAAGAATCATTTGTGGTTGGTTGATTTTGAAATTCTACATTATA
The DNA here is from genome assembly GCA_001447755.1 of Trichinella papuae. Taxonomy (NCBI): domain Eukaryota; kingdom Metazoa; phylum Nematoda; class Enoplea; order Trichinellida; family Trichinellidae; genus Trichinella; species Trichinella papuae. Next base: position 47,826 of record JYDO01000177.1, on the reverse strand, counting down.
CACATTACCCATATCCATAACGACGGTGGAATAAGCGTATTAAAAAAAAATTATGAAATACAATTGCTTGTCCAACATTTTCCATTCACAAATAATGTTTTTTTCCCAAAAATTAAGAAAAAGGTTTTTTTTTCTGTTATTCCATTTAATTATAAAACTAAACAAAGCATTTTCAACTTCTTTCATTCGTCTTATCGCTAGCATTGGAATAAAAAGTAACTAAAAATTGTAGTACATCATTCAAAAGGTAATAAATTCACAAAAGTCACAGTTTTTCTTCTCTAAAGGCAGCGATTTTTGAAAAAGCACTTCATATAAGCAAAAATCGAAAACAAAAAAAAAACGAAGAAAAAGAAACAGAAAGCGGATGATGCATACAATTGAGCAGGGAACAACTTTTTGAACAATTTATCAAATAGAATAGAATAAAATAAAATTCAACAAATCCGAAGCTAATCTCTAAATCTTCTACCTTCGAAATATTTTCAACAGTCGATCGTATTTTTTCCCTTTAGATTTGCTTTCAGTGCAGCTTTCATCGGCCAGGAGAGATTTCTGATTGCATTGATGCCTTAAATTTCAAATTTTATTCACGCACAAATTACCACTCAACGAAGCACATAAACTCTTCTTACTGTAGAAAATCAGCAATATCAACTAGCATTGAATCTTGTTCCATGTGCAAACTATCCCTTTGCATCAACAATTGCACCAATTCTTCATTAAGTGCTGAACAAAAAAAAAACAGCATATCTCTCTAGTGGAATAATAAGAAAAATCTTTTCAAACAAATTATACCATTAATTTTTGAATGAATATCATTGAGAATAATTTGCAGACGCGTGGTTGACATAGCTGTCAGCTGCGATCGACTGAGTTTTTTCTGACAGCTTATCGGAAAGCCAATCTGAATGTAAAAAAGAAGTTCGATTTGAGAAAAAGAAAAGTAAAAAATTTGATTTACGCAATTTACCAAATTGTCTATGAGAGAATTTTTCTGCCTTGCTTGTCTTTCCACTTCCATTTGCATGCGAGCAGTTTCCTTGGCTTTCATGAATAGCATAGTTGCCTCAAATTCTAGCCTCTTCTGCCTTGCCATGAAGCTTGCGCTTTCCTGTTCTGCGTAACTTTTTCTTCTCAATTCAGAAGCACTTAGCTGACTTGACAATTCTCCAGTTCCTGAATCTGCTTGTTGAAGATTATTGACGTCAACCTGCAAAATAATAATAATAATCCAACATCTTTTACTCTGCATTATTACAACAAAACGATATTACATCAAAAAACTGTGCTGAGGTAAAATTTGGTTCAGAAACGCTTTTCGGAATAACACTGTCATCAACGGCTTTATCGTCTCCATCATTCTCTTCGCACATCATGTCGTCATTAATAAAGCACACCTAAATTGAAGAAAACTTCTCAAATTCCTACAATCCAACAAAGGCTGTGAAGTCTAAACTGCGGTAAAAATGATTAAAAAAAAGGTTAAGATAAACCAATGAAAGCATGCATCATCAATTGTGTAAAATCAATTTTGTCATGTCTGCTATTTCAAAGATCAATTCAAAACATGCTCAAAACAGGCTATCGTGTTTATTATAATTTTTTCTTTTAATTTGCGACAAATTCGTCCATAATAAAATTACAGCTTCATTAAGAATTAAATTAAGAAATTATAAATTAATCACAGCTGCCATTTTACGTTGCTTGCATGCACAAGTTTAAATCAGAACATGCAACTGCAAATCATGAAACATGATTCATTTATTACCTGCAACTTCATTGCCGACTGCAATCTAGAGCTCAGTGGAAAACGATTGAACTGGCGTTTAGAATGACACCAATATGGCTCATCGGGCTCTTCCATTGCTAAACGACGACGTACTTCTTCACTCATTATCTTAATTAATAGATAATTCTATAGATAGGCGAGTTTGAAATTATCAGCAAAATTTACTTTACGTCGCTGATTTGTATTTCCATCTTTAGCTGCCTGGACCCAATCCTTTTCAAGTTTCTCAAAGTCAACCACAGGTAAAAGAGTATCTATAGAATTTAGATCATTACAAATGCTTGACAAACATTGGCCCAAATCTTTCGCCTCTTCTATGTGCCGACAATTGACGGGAGCTAATTCGGACTCTTCATGAAAGCATTGATTGGCAGCAGTAGACGCGTCATCACCATTTGTGAGAATAAAGCTACCTTCACTGCAAGAAATGCTACTTCCAAGCGACGAACTATCACCATCAAATTCCTCTCCTCTGTCTGATGCAATTCTATCTGAAGGTAAATCAGTGTGTGGAGTACTCTCAAGACTAGAAGCATGAGAAAAAGCAGATTTCTCTTCGTCTTCAATGCTAGAACTTCTTCTTATTGAGCAACTCGAATCACATTCATCGAATGCTTCGGTAAATCGTCGTGCGGAATCTAATGCGCAACCACGTTGACCATGCGTCACCATTTCTGACGTACCACTTTCAGTCACACAACTGACCATCTGCTTGTCTTGTATGCGATTGTTATTCTTTATATCCACTCCCTCAGCATTTAGGTCCACACATTCGCTGAGATCAATCATCACGTCTGAAAAACTTGCAATCATCGTGGCAAATTAATAGACAAATTGGTTTTCACGTAACCGTTAAAAAATAGAAACCAGGTTGAGAATAATCGCGAGAAGTCTGTTTACATTTACAAAAGATTATATTTCAATCAAATAAACAAGAACTAAAATAAAAACACACTACGCTGTTGAAAACTGCATGCAGCAATAACTGAGTAGCACAAGAAATTTTCAAGAAAAAATCACGAAAAGATGACTTGATGAAAATATTAAATATTTATATACCTTTTCCTACATACTTTGCTGAAGTAGGCAACTGAGCGACAAACTATCGTACTAGTTACTGAATAACAGTCGCGAAACTTGTAAAGCGATAAAAGTAAAATAAGGTATACGGTATTTAAAATATATTCAGGTTTGTAAAAAATTTTCTTGATGTTACATAAGAAAATATTATTTAAAATATTGACTGTAAAGTTAAATTCATTTTTAAGAATTATAAAAATTACTTTAATGGAAGTTATTTGATGATTTACAGTTGAATAAAGAAATTTATTTGGCAGATTTGCAATTTCAGTTGATACTTCAGCTAATTTATTTACAAAATATACTTGGATGGTTTGCAAAGACAATTGCATATAATAAATAAAATTGCAGCCTTTAAGTATTTTTATGGCAAAAATTTTGATTTTTTGAATATATGTTAGGAAACTTTATTCAAAACGTGAAAATCACTTTTTGTATATTGACAAATGGAATGATGTTGAAACACTGAAGTGTATTTGTTTTATTAGATTTATCAGAGGTAACTGCATGCTAACACTGAGGAGAAGTAAGATTCATTTCAGTTTATCGACGAAGAATAAGGCAGACAAATGTTGAGCAGCAGATATTCACGGCAGAGTTGCCGGCATTGTGCCAAGCCAGACTTCAAGCCTCTTGCTAGTCACTTGAATAGTAGTCGTGTCGGAGTTTTACTGTCATTTATTATTACATAACTCAGATGTTATTGTTTCATGTTTGAAATTATTGAAATTGAATATTGTTACACTTTGAAAATGCACTACATGTTTGAAAATCTTGTGAAGGAATTCGAGTAATACCGAAACCAGTCTGTATAACTGCATATTTCTGCTTTATTTCTTTTTGTTTCCATGTAGTTACATGTTAATACTGTGTAATAAATGAATATTTTCAAACAATCATTTAAGTGAAATAGTGTTTTATTTATTGTAGCATTTTGATGACGATAATGATTTGCACGATGAGTTTTAATTTCATTATTCTGTATGGCAAATTTACAATAACGTTTTACTGGTAATTATTCGAAGTATTTATAATGAAAAGAAAATAAAAGAGTACTTAATTAGCCATGTTCACCTGCCGTTATTGTAAATATATATTTTGTAAAATATATACGTTCGATATAAAATGAACGGCTTTGAGTATTTCAATTAAAACAATAAAATGCGCAACAGTATTTTTTTCATTTATTTTTCATCTATCGTGGTAAGATAATAAGTGCTGCAAATGCAGCGTTTATTTTATAGTGAGATATTTAGATGCCTTGGAAAGTTGTCACCCTAGCAGGCCATCAGAATTCTTTTGTAATTGGTCGAGATATGTCAAAAGAATGTGGGAAATCGGTAATTAAAAATTTTTTAAATTCCTCAGATAACCAAACAACCTTACCCGAAGAATATATGCCTTGGTCAGTAGAAGTAAAAGGATATTGTCAAGGCAAAAATTTTGGTTATCAGCGAATTACATGCCAAGGTTTCTTGGTAATCACTGATAAAGAAAATGCCCATGCAGATGTCATACTTACCACGGCTAGTTGTCTTTTCAAGTGAATGTAGATTTCTTTTTTGCAAAACTCTTCACATATTTAATATTTAGGGAAACGAACTGCATTCGCTTTCATGTTTTCAATCCAGTAAACAATAAAACAGTTAATGTAGCATTTTTTACGACAATGGCGAAGTCATTCAAAGGAATGAATCACGATATAGCTTTATTATTTTTGCAAAGCCCGATTCAGTTTAGCCGAAGAACATGGCCAATCTGTTTTTCAAGCATGATCAATTCAGTGGCTGATTTGATAAATGACTGTGTTTTTATTAGAAGAGTTCTATGGAAAAGTGGGATCCTATTTAAATTCACCGTTGATTTCCGTATTGCATAGCAACTTTTAGATGGTAAAAAGGCCATTTCAGTCAAACGTTGGCCAATGGGAAAATGTGTAGAATCGAAAAGCGGAGCAAAAACAATTTGCACTGAAGAAATAGCGGAAAATGATTCTGAAATACAACTCATGGCAAGTTTTTTTTTTATAAATTAAAACTGTAAGTACATGGACAAGTAATTGTGTTTAGGAAAATGGAGAAGCAGTTATTTGCAGGAAAGACCGTCGTTGGTTTCTGAAAAGCATAGGCGGTACTTCATTGAGTGCCAATAAAAACATGGTTAAAGTTTTTTCAAACATCGACCATGTAGAAAAAGAAATAATGGATAGTGTGATTTATCATTCAAAAAATAGTTAAGCTTTTAATGTTTCACTTTAAATGCTTATTGAAGTAATGATTTATATTTGCATCATTATCTTTTGAAGACAGTACTGAATGATGATTTTTCGCAGCTATCCATAACATTCACCGATTTAATAAAATGAATACATTGGAATTGAAATGTCCTCGTCTTGAATAGTTCACGATTTGCAGCAATGTAATAATAAAATTAATTTTTTTTAAACTCACGCTATTCATTTTGTATCAGTTGGCGAATGCACTATGGTGGACGTTATTTCATTATTTCTACAGAAAATAAGTAATAAGATAAAAATTATACTTAATGAAAGCTAGTCATGAGGAGTATGCGTACGTGGTCCCGCTGCAGATGCTTTCTATTGCAATCTGATTGGTCGTTATTTTTTGCTATTTTATTGGCTATTTTCATTGATCTATGATTGGTGGACAGTTGTTTACTAAATGTATAGAGAATCTTCCCGACCATTATTGTGCGCTTATCTGCCTCGTCGGGGCCGCTATTCGTGGTATAAATGCATTTTGTTATTAATTAATTAATTCATTTCCCTATTTTAGGTCATATTATGCCAACATGTAGTAACATTTAGCCAATATCACATATGAATTTAAAAAAACCAATATAGCAGCCAGAATTAACGACCAATCAAAAACTAGCATGGACCAAAAGCGTATAAACCACCTGATTTCCAGATGATATTATAAGCAGTAATTTTAGAATAAAAACGTGTAACATGTAACAGTGTTAAATAAGGATTTTTAAAAAATTTCTCGTTTTTTACTAAAAATAATTTCACAAAAATTTCCATTGATAGTTTGGTGTTAAAGTATAAAATTTGTTTGTTTATTGAAAATGAGTTAACAACTTTTTAAATATAACAGATTAAGTATAAATTTACAATTATAATTTTAAGAAAAGGTATACTGTAGCAAATAATACTTTATCATCATTACCGTATAATTAGTGACATGCAGTGTTGATTTGCAAATTAATTTAAAATTAAGTCGTAATTTTTCATTAAATTATTATTTGCATTTATATATTTAAAATATTTTTATAATCAATAAGATTTATATTATTTAATCTTTAAAACATGAACTGTTTTATGCTGCCAACATACTTGATTTTTATTCTATGCATTTTACATTTCAAGAGGAATTTTGAATTCATTTTTTTTATTTACGATTAACTCTTGCCAATATAATTGATTATGGAATTTAAATATAAGTAAAAGCACTAAAATAAATATATTCATTTATATTAAATGAGTAATATATGCTTATGAAAATTGAAGCTTTTTCTTATATTTTCGTTATCAGAAGCATATGCACATGCATGTTGCATAATTTTAAACAACATAAATGTCTCGTAAGACCTTTTAATTTTTTAAAATCGTTGTCAACATATTAAATACTACTTATTTGATAATTTAAATATACAAGTTAATATTTCCAGTTATTAAAATCAATTGATCATTGGTTTTAATACATATAAACAATTTATCGATGTGCAATCTGATTAAGAAATTTTTCTCAACTAAATTTTCTTGATGATGGTTTTAAGTTATAAAATTTAATGAAAAACTCTAAAGTGGTTTCACTTGTTCATATGATGATTAAGTAAGTAACTATTTCTGCCACATATTATAAAGATAAGCAGGTAAGTAATTGAACGTGCAACTACAGTATGTGTTCAGTCAGTTCCGATTATTGTGGTACTTTATGTTGTGATGAGTGTTATGTTTCTGTGAAGCAAACATTTTGTTGTACATTTATATCTATTTATTTTCCAAAAATGCAAAAATTGGAACTTGCATTGAAGGATTTGCACAACAGAATTGAAATTCTTGCCGATGAAAAGAACTCTACTATCCGCATGCATGGTGCGATATGCTTGCCAAACTTTTTATATTCTAATCTGTTGTGTTTTAGAATTGGGAGCATATCGAATTTTGCTGCTGTGTTTCCTTGAGCGTAATCACTTTAATGACTTTTCATCTCTTATATTTTACCATTTAGGGCGATTGTTAAGGTTTGTTAATAGATTTAAGAAATAAAAAAAATTTCTTTTACTTTTCAATTTAGAATTCCTGATTTATGCAATCCTTTCAAACCCGATTTGTCATCTGAAATGCATCATGTTGATTCCATGTTGAAAGGGTAAGTGATATGATGTAGAAACAGCTTGAATAAACTCATAACGTAACATTTTTCGAAAATTAAATACATATTATAGGTACTCTAAAGAACTTGAGAATGAATTACCTGAAGAAGGAAATATGACTGATAATATTTCTGTGAGTGATAAGTGTCGTAATGCTTTACTGCATCAAGCTGAATATCTGCGTGATTGCTTGAACACTAATATGAAGCTGAATAATCCTTTCAGCGATGAAATGCAAGTTGATGGAAAAAATGCTCATCTTTTGAGCTTCATTAGGGGTAAGCTTTTACTGTTTTGCTTTAAATTTGACATTGTAGTTTTAATTATTATTGGTTAATTATTTATTTAATTTTTGTTAATTAATAGCTTCAACTGAAAATTTTTTTGTGAATTTAACCATATTATTTTCAATTTCATGAAAAAATTGGTTGACTTGTTAATAACTTTCATGACGTAGAATTATATCTATACCAATTGTAGTGTCAATGTAAAGTAATTTGCATGATGTTTCATGATATTAATTCTGAAACAGTATTAAATCACAGCTTATGAAGGAGAGCATAATGAAAAAATATGGCATTTAAAATCATATTCAAAATCATTTATTGATTTTCATGCAGGTTTTTATTGTAAGGTAAATGATAATCAGGTTAGTCTGATTCATGTATTTCACTGTAATAGATTTCTTTTCTATGCTGAATCGAACGTGCATTTTTAGAAATCTTATGAGTTAAATTTATTTTATTAATATAAACAGTTTACTTCTAATTGTATTTAGCATATTGTTATCTTAGGCATTACGAGTTCATTTCAAGAGTTGTATAATGAAAAAAATGGCATTACAGCAACTGTTTCCGATGTTACTGCTAATACTGATTCTGTAGCGTCATCTAATGATATACGGAAAAGTGGTGGGAAGCGGAAAACTGCTCAGCATGCTGAAGGAGAAACTTCATGTTTGGCGCGAAAGAGAGCGAAAATTCTGAATTTAAAGCAGACTGTTAAAAACAAAAGAGCTGCTGATAATTTAGATCAACAGAATGCTTCTGACAACGCGAAATCATTGAAGACTGCTAAATCTGCAAAGATAACTCGAAATCAGAATCGTAAAATTGAACAGTCTGTCCAAAAAAGCAGTAGTAAAAGGTGTTCTTGTTCTGAGGATGAAAAAGAAAAAACTACTGTAGTACTGAAAAAGAATGTGACTCTGGAAAAGAAGAAGAAACGTTGGAGACAACGTGGTGTGAAGAAGAAAGCGGGAAAAAGTAAGAGTTCAAATAAAAAGGTGATCCCAAACTCTGTAAAACTGGCATCAGCGGAAATAGTGGAAGTGGGAAAGTCAGATTCCGCTGTCACTCCCTTTGAAGATATTTCTGATAACAATATAGTTGCTGAAAATGAGTCACCAGCCAATGAGTGCAATGCTTCTCCGGGTCTACTTCCATCACACACTGATGCAGCTTTGCAGAATGAGGTACCTGAAAATTTAGAGCAGCCACCTTTGCAGTGCAATGTAGATTCTTCTGCTAATTCTGAAATTTCTCAGCCATCTGAGCATTCGGAAAGAATTATTCAGAAAGACAAGAATTCAGTTTTATTGTCAACTGAAAGTCCACAAAAGACAGACTCTTCTGAAACTGTTTTGGAATCTACAGTGGAGTTTGAGACGGCTCTTGAAAATGGTTCACTTTCTAAAGAATCTGAAAAATTAGACATTGAAAATGAACAAGCATCTATTCCACAAACTTTACCATCGATAGATTCACAGTCTGAACCAGCTGCATTGCAACATGATACATCAGTAGTGGAATGTTTAACCTCAGATCCCGCATTCTCTTCGATGATAAATATAGGCAATTCTGAGCCTGTTGCAGCTGTCCAATCTTTCCTTGGATCATCAGGCTCATCTTCTTGCAGCAATGTAGAAATAATTGATCTTTGTTCTTATTCTGAAAGTGCTTCAGCATCAGATTCTGAGAAAGACATTATAATTGACTTGACAGTTGATGATGAGGAAGATGAATGCAGAAATACACTATCCACAAATGCTCTCAACGAAACCAACAAAGTGACTGATGAAAATGAGCCCAAAGAAGTAGAAACTTTGCTGCCTTCACCAAGTAAGTCTTCTCTATCAGCAGAAACTTCTTTGATAGGACGTTTATATTTTTTCATTTTGTTATTTTTGTTGATTATCGTTTTTTAGAAGCGGCTGCAGTTTATGATAGAAATGAATTTGCATCGACAGAAAACGGCAATTCATCTGATGTTAATGGTGATTTGAGATCAGAAGTTAACATTTCAAACAAGAAGCAGAATGCATTGGTAGTTTCATCAGAAGCAGTTTTGGTGGAAAAGGCACAAGAGTCAGCAGAGGAAGTGACTGCTCATGCTAAGGGCGGTGTTAATGCAGTTTTAAGAACCTCTGGAAATCAACCTCGTATATTTAAAAAGGTTGCTTTGTTGAAAACTGCGTTGCCTAGAATTGGACCGGATGGCAAACCCTTGAAAATACGAAATTACCGATTGTTGTCGTCAAAATCTTCTGTGGGATGCGATAAATTAAGGAAAGACGCTGAATGTTCAGCAACTAATATACACAAAAACGTTGTGATTAATAAGAAGAGCAGCGTTTTAGAAAGTAATGGAAAATTACTGCTGAAAGTTCAGAAATTGCAAATGGATGGAGAGAAGAAACGTTTTAAAGAAAATGGGCTGCGGCCTTCAGCTACGTTACGGGAATTGAATCGAGATCAAGTGAAATTGTCGCTGTTGATGGCTAAATTTAACAAGGTACGAGTAGACATTATAATTGTAATTGTAATAATTTATTAATTCATCACGATCATCTTTTAGGTGGGACATGGTAACTCCAAAAATGATGCTTTAAATGCTTCTGATAATTCATTATCTTCGACATTAACGATGAATAGTACAAATAATGGTGTTTCTGAATCTTCCAAAGCAACATCTACCATTCATAATGGAAAGGTGGATAAACAGACAAAAAAAGTTGCGAATCCTGTTCATGTGCTGAGTTATGTTATCGATGACGCAGGTAAAAAGCATTATCGGCTTCATTTGAAACCCTCATCCACGAAGGTGGTTCCGAATGAAGCATCTTCTAGTGGAACAGCAGTTTTGGATGCATCAAAGCAGAGTCCTGAGACTCTGATAACTCTCAGATAGGGAGTTTCATCGAGAAACAGTTTGGTTTACAAATGAAGGTTTGCGCGGGCGACATTGTTGCAGTGATGTCATCTTGTCAACTATAACTGCTTTGTTATATTGTGATTCGAATTCATTCTTCCGGTTTTATTTGTAGTATTATACAGAATTTTTTTATTCAATTTTTATTCAGTTGCTGCTATTTGAACTAAACACTCGATGTCTTATACTTTAGCTCTTTAAAAAATCACACTGAATCTTGTTAAGAAATATGTCAGTTTTAGCTTTCATCAGTAATTGTTGACCAAATAAATGTTTCGTGATATTTTTGGAAATAAAAAGAAAATGAATTGTAATTGTGTACTACTGTAAAAAATGTAAGCAGGTTTAATGTAAAAGCATAGTAGTCGCTTTATCATTTCATTTCACAACTATCAATATATTATGAAATTTATGTAAAAACGGATAAAGTATTTTAAGAATGACATTTTGATAATTTTATCAAAGACGAAAAATTCCAGAATATGGTTCAATTTTAAATCGCGCTTTTATCTACAGTATAAATAGAATTTCAAGTACAAATGCAAATTGGTATGAAAATTGAAACTTTTTAAAATATAATTTTCATAAAAATAGCATTAAAAAAAGGCATTAAAAATAGATTTATTTATTTACGCTGCATTTAATAAGATATGAGTTTTGGAGAATGCGAATTAAAAATTCAAAATCATCAAAACTGTTATAATTTAATTAAGAAGGTAATTATGAAAAATTTTTACTGGAAATTTGATTATTTTGGTGTCATTATTTTAATTATTTTGTAAAAAATTGAATTGAAACATTTGGTAAAAAATTATATGAAAAAGATAAATAGGTGTCATAAAAGTAAAACAAAAATTGTTGTAGTATGGTAATTTTTTGTAGTTCTTTTCAAATTTTTAGTTTTGTTCTCGGTGATCAACCGGATTGAACGGATGCGTTGCAACGATTGTTGTTGATTGCAGTTTCAACTGACTGTACGAATAAATTTTATTCACCAAAACGACAAAAAAAGGGAAATAAATATATTGCCGTTTTTGAATCGGTTGGAAAATTTGCACGAGCTGATTTGCTTCGACTTTGTTCAATTGACTGGCTTGGCGTCGAATTCGTCTCCCTTATCTCGTCTTATCTGGTAAGTTTGTATGCTTTATTGTTTGTTTGCTTTGAATTTGGATGTTGTATATTTTCCATGATCGGTTCCTTTTTGACGTTGACTGGGTTGTTTGCGGAGAAATCTTTCAATCAGTTGCAGTTTCCATTTTTCATTTCACTTTGAAGTTTATTTATTTGTTGTTTTTAAAATTTTTTCATCACAAGATTGATTCACTGTTTTGATGACTGAGAAATTTGTCAGACGAAGCTTCTTGCTTTCACTTCATCGCTTTGTCGTCAAATGAAATTGCTTTATCAAATTTTACTTTGCATACCTTTTTCAAACGCACAAATGATTTTCAGTTTTCAAATGATGAAAATATTTGCATACATGAGGTTGAAATGCCAAATTGCTACACGAAGAAAATAATAGATTCTTCTTGCATTATATTGCAATAGTTGATTATTTGATTTTTGCATAAGCTTTAGTTTTCCTTCGACAGTTTCAGAGCAAAAAAAATAGAAATGCTTCTTTTTTCAAATTTTAATCTCAATTTTCAAAGTTTCTGCAGTGGTAATTTTTTTCTTTTGCCAAAGTGATGTTGTCGTCTGGTCGCGTGCCTTGGAGGGTTTGTCGTTGTGTTATCGGTTTTAGACGTGTTTACTCGTTCAATCTAGGCAAAGTTTTGTTTAACAGGAGACGCATATTCGACCATGTTTGTCCTGTAGTCAGTCAGTCAGTCAGTTTTGGTCTGACTGTCTGTCATATGCCAGTCCCGGGCTGTGTACCCAACAACTGATAACATCGGTTTACCTGAATGAAGTCTCACTGAATGACTGACTGATGCACATTTTTTGCGTATGAAACAGAAACAACTTTATTTCTCAGCTAATAGCGATCTCTCTTACTGTATGAATAGTTGATGAAAAGTTGACTTGAGTTGAGTTGGTTGAAATGTGAACCAAGAAAGTGAAAAAAATTTAAACTGTGAAAACAATGTAGAAAATTTTTTAAATGGAAAATTCATTTTTTGAAAAACAACTGCGTACAGTTAAATTTAAAAAGCAAAAAAAATAATAGAAAGAAAAAATGAAAATATAAAAAACAAACACTGAAACATGCTCATCATCGTGGGTATTATATTATATTATGTTATATTATATTGAATCGGCGTGTGTAGTCGGTACCGGGTCTTCTCCGTATTCTAAAATGATCGTCGCACCGGGCAGCTGTCGTACGGGCACAAAAGACGCCGCATTGAATCGGACCATGCAGTTGGTGGTGGTGCTGGTGTTGTTTGCGGACTCTGGACAATCGCTGGGCAGAGCATGTTCACGCATTTGGGCTGCATTTTCGTAAAACACTGGTCCCCTTATGCTTCCGTTGTTGTCCACGTTCAATTCCACAATCTGATTTTGCAAGCTGTTGCCCAGTGTGTGCACCGTTTGTCCGCTTGTCCAGTCGCTCGTTTGCAGTCGACGGTGGGCTTGTTCCATTAACATCAACTCGTTCTGTTGTTGTTGTTGTTGTTGTTGCTGCTGCTGCTGCTGCTGCTGCTGTTGTTGTTGTTGTTGATGATGTTGCTGTTGTCGACCTTGAAATTTCACCAGACTTGCTTGCATGATCAAGCCGAAGCTACTGTTCAGAATCTCCACTCCACTTTGATGCTGCGGTGATACGTCGCTTTGTCTCCTGGCAAGTGCCGCCGACGACGAGGCGTGCGCGATTATATTCTCCAATTGATTGTTCCGGTTATTTGTACCTGAACAAAGAAATATGATAATTTCCAGTATACTGTAAAATCAATGACAAAAAAAGTATTAGAAAAAAATTTCATCATACTGATCAACGGCAAGGTGGTGGTTGTTGTTGTGGTGGTATCTTTTTGATAGTTATGTTGATTTTTTGGCTTGCGTTTTCTTGTCTGTATTCCATCTTTTTTCATTGAAAGTGGACGATTGACCTGAACAGAGATATGCAAATTCAATCAAACTGACCATCAGAGGGGGGAAGGGCAAAGTTTCATCTTACTCGATGCAATTTGAAATAAAGCCCGCATGCGTTGCAGACGGGATCTCCATTCTGATTGCGACGCCACAGTGTCGTCTGGGTGGTTTGACAATTGACACAGACCAAGCCTTGACGTTTCGACGATGCAGCCTGAAAATACAGTGAGCCAAGCAGAGGCATCAATATTAGAAAATGAGATAAAAAAGAAAATGAATATAGAGCAACGTACAGTTTTGCGTGTGGTTTTGCTCGCATAGTTGGTGATGATGCGTGAACAAGAAGACGCTTGAGTGTTTTTTCCAACGCCAGACAAGAAACAACTGTCGCAAATGAGAGCCCCGGTGTCGGCTGTCGAATGCCACAGAGCAGATTGGAACGCACCGCAACGGCTGCAGTCGGTCGACGGCAGCGTGGCAAGCATCCCGCCGGAACATCCGTAATCAGCGTACGGCCCTGTAAAGCATGCAGATTAATAATGTTGACGTTTGCTGATGTCGATTGTTTCAACGGCTGGCAATATCATTGTGTGAAACAGTGATTACCTCGGGCAAAGATTCTGGCGTTGGGCGCCGTTGGAGTGAACAGCGGTGGAGATTGGCCGCTGAAGTTGGGACTGAGGTGCAACATACCGCCGTCGTTGTCGTACAACGGCCAAACGGTCAAACTTTCGCCGCCGACCATCGGATGGTAGAGTGAAAGTGTTTGATTAGCGGCGTTGGCCGGCGGGTTAAGCGCGGGTGTGGTTGTCGTGTAGTAGCCGGCCTGTTGATGGGCCAAGCTGCCGCTGTTGGCCGCCACCGACCAAGCGCAGGGTAGCATCATTTTGCTTCGGGTCTCGTAAGCATTCGGATAATAGATCGGTGCCGAAGCGGCGTTCGCTTGGCTTTCTGTCTCAATGCTAGCTTGGATCAGCTCGAAAGTGCCAGTAAAGCAACCGGGAGTTTGTTGTATAGCCGGTTGTAAATCCGTGAACAGAGTTTGTTGAATTATACTGTTGTTGCTATTGTCATTGTTGCTGATGATGATGTTGTTGTTGTTGTTTTTGATGTTGTTGTTGTTGTTGTTGTCGTCGTTGATGATAGTTGTAGCCGGGGAAGTTGTGGTGTACAGTTGGTGAGCACAGGCGGTTCTAGCCGAAGTACTTGCATGGTTGTAAGCGCTGGTCGACGGTGACCATTGTTGTGAATATTCGTTTGTCTGCTGCGATGGAAGAATATTGTCCGCTGAACAACTGGTGGGTGTTTCTATCACAGTACCTCGGCATAAATATTGTTCACAGGATTGAATGGTTGCACGCAGTGGCCACTGACCACTGGTTGGTGTATATTCAGGACTGCCGACATAAATCAACGATTGGCATGGATCTGCTGACTGAAAATCATCATTCTGAATATCACTGCTTTGGTCGTTGTTGTCATCAGCATGGTCAGCATCGACATCAGCATCAGCATCATCAGTATTATTATCGTCATCTTGATGATCTTCTTCGTTGTCAGTGAATTCAGATTGATTCACCGTTGTATCAAGAGTTTGGGTCAAATTTAAATCAGGCGTCAGAGGCTCTATGTCACTGCAAGAATCACTACTGCTCGTTGACGTGATTAAATTGTGTTTCGCAGGTAAATTTTGGGGCGGCGACGATCGACTCTGGTCACTCATTTCCAAATCAGTCTGCAAGTAGAATAAAGTAGAAAATATTTTTTGCTACAACAACAACAACAACAACAACAAATAATAAGCAAGAAAAAGTAAGCAGATAAAAGCATGCATGCAAGCGGGCGGGCAGGAGAAGAGAGTGAAAGTGCAAAATTTTATTTGTTTATCAATATAGAACTATCCGAGACAGGCTAGCCAAGCTGGGCTGTGTTTGTTGTGTCGATCAGAGGGTAATTTAGCCGAGTCGCCGCCGCGAATTATAACATTAAGCTTGCTAGAGCTGGTGGAGAATCTAGTCGGTGAAAAATTTGCATGCGCACCGCCGCTGGTGGGGTTATCAATTGTTGGAAACAGGCGCGCGTTGCAGACGCTTTGACAGTGCGTTTGCTATGTACAAATTGAACGTGAAAGCCACTGCACAGAGCAACCAACATGGCCAAGCAAGCGAAGTGGGCGGTGAAGCGACTTTGCTTGCCTCTTTTGCCCCTCCTCCTACTTCTTCTCCTTCTCCTCCTCTTCCTCTTTCTTCTATTTTGTTGTTGCAAAAGATTTCTTGATCTCTATCGCCACCACAGCACGCATGCTTCCAATGAGCAAACTTGTACAGGAGTTGCTTTGAACTTTTTTCTTGAGACAAGAAGCAGCTAATTTATTTAAAATTTTTTCATTGGAAAATGTGTAAATTTCCAATAAGAAAACAAACCAAACTACAACACGAAAATGTGGGAAATTTGTTCAACGAAATTTTGGTTTTTTTTTAATTTTTCTGCAAAAGAAAAGTTCAGCTTATTAAGCTTCTTGTGGGAAGACGTTAATTTTTTCCGTAAGGAAGCGCTCGACTTGTAAAACAAACAAACAACAATTTTTTTTTCTCGTTCACGCTGAAGAGTAAAGCAAAACAGCTCTTGAATTTGCCTGTTAGTTAATGTGGATTTTTCTTTTTGAATTGAAAAATTTGATTTGTGCAAAATTAATTTGCATATTTTGTACTCTGCTCGATTTTGATAATGAGAATGAGGAGAAATTTTTCGTTTCACTTTTTCAAGCGGTGGAATGCGGTGAAAATTTTCATCAATGTATACAATTATGGTGATGATGATGATGATGAAAACGAAAAAGAAAAAGAAGTTTACTTTATGGCAAATCTTGTAATTTATTGCTTTTGCAATGCTTTACGCAAACGAATCCTTCCTTCTGAAAATTCTAAACAACACACCGATGCACATATACCAATAATTTCCTCTCAATTATTATTATTATTATTCAAATTTGTTTTTCTTATACTTTTTTTTTGTTCAAGGCTTTCACTTCTTTTAACAACTTTTCATTTATTTCAACCTTAGCATACTTGTGTAGTACTTTAACAAGTAAGCGAATGACAAAAATAATTATAATAATTTTATGCTTCTTGCTTACTTGATCTATATCTAGAAGGGAAAAGTAACAAAACACCAATCTCGTTTTACTGTTCTAATTTTCATACAAATAAGTGACAGAGAAAAAAAAATATAAATTTTGAACAATTGAATCGTTTCATTTCTTTCTACCTTTGGTAATATGTTTAGTTATTATTAGGAAAATTAAATTAATCTCTTTTGAATTCTATTTTTATTCAACTGATCTGTGGTTGGTGCTGGTGATTTTCATCAAAAAAACAGATCTTAATGTTGAAAACAAAAATCCTCGGCTGAGAGCAGATTCATTAAAAAAAATGTTACAAATAAGCTTGTTGAAGATGATAATTTTGAACTGACGATAATTAAAAATTATTTATTTCAAAAGCTTGGATAATGGAAATTTTGGTGATAAAATAAATTTTTTCTTTTCAACTTACTGTTGTCGAAATACAGTTGGAACAATTCGGCTGTCCACATTGGGCATCGTCGTTTGGCCAGAGTTTGGTTTTCAATGTGGACATTTTTGATCACAACGATCCGTTCAATTGACACGTATGCGAAAATAATCACCAAGCTAATGCAGTAAATAATGTTCGACTGTACAGACTCATTCTGGTACAGTAATTCAAGCTGAGCTTGGTTGTGAAAGCTACGATCTGAAACTGGCCAATCAAACAACGCCAAACCGTCACCAATTGTCGGCGGTCGCCAACAATGCCTAATTGCTTATCCATGAGCAGATTAATACGTTGAGTTATAATTGTTGTTGTTGTGGTTTTTTGGGTGTATTCCTTTTTCCGTCTTTTTTGAAATCATACAGCTATTGTTTTCAGTTCGGCTTTTCATTGTGGATATGATTTCAATGCATAATAAATTGGAACAAAATTAAAATATTCATAAAATGTATTGGAAAAGTGGAAAAGAAATAATACATTTGGAAATGATAATACCGTTGTTGGAAGCGGTTCAACTGAACTAACATTCACCGAGCTCATGTTTGGCCATTTAAAACTGTTCTCGATACTATCTTGATTAGATACTGGAGTTGTGCTTTGCTTATTCTTGTCTATTGTACATCATTGATTAGATATGCAAAAGATGCGTAGGTGAAAAAGATTAACTGCAATGTTTCCATATTTTACTGTTTGGCAAAATATTTCTGTTGTAGTTGTTGTGGTTGTGGTTGTTTCTTTGTTTTGTTTTGGTTGTGGTTGTAGTATATTACATTCGTATCACCTTTCTCAGGTCACCGGAAGCGTTAGATTAATTTCGGCCACACGTGTATAATTGCATAATTGCACTGTTTCGGTTAAGAATAAAAGCAATCACGCCATTTCCGGGTCCACTTGAAACTTCTGATGAGGCTAATTTTTTTTCTTTTCTTTTTTAATCTTAATTTTTATCTAAACTTGTTGCTTTTTTTCTCTCTTAAATCATTATCCGATCAATATGCCTGCTTGAATGCTCTGTAAGCTAGCGTGGGATGTGCACACTGTCAGCTTGTCTTGATTGAGGGTCTTGAGAATGATTAAGCTAGTTAAACACAGAAGACGTCAAAATGAATTTATTTAGTTGGCATTTGAAGATGACATGACGGCAATTTGTTAAATGCTTTATTTTCTTCCACTTATAACCATACAATTTGTATATTGTTATTTCTTTTGCATATGCTGTATATGTTTTTTTTTTAATTTACATATACAACTTTAAAATAATAACACATAATAAGTGAAATAGTGAAATTGACAGAATATTAATTTTGAAACATTGAAAAACAGTTTCATGAGACGAATTCAGTCAAATTATGATAATTATAATCATGAATTAATTATTATTAAAATGGTTGATTTTTTAACTTCTACAATTTTGTTCAGATATTAATTTATGAATGTGAATCTAATAAAACAAGTTAGTGTTATCATTTATCTTATTTATTATTATTATTATGTTTTGAATTTAACTATAAGTTACTGCTTTACAAAAATATTTAATAAAAATGAAATGAATATTGTTGTTCATTGAGCATTCTGTTTGACTTGCTTGCATACTTATTTGTTGGTTCGTTGTTGTCGTAAGCGTAAAAACATTTTTCATTAAAGCTGTGACGTTTGCAGAACTTGCAAACACAACAAACAACTAGCCATCAGTGATGCCATCAATGTCAGATCTCTGTCAATTTACTCCTTGTACAGTTTTTGCTAGATTTTACTTTTGCAATTATTGTTGACAGTTTTCTCTGAAACAATTTTTAAATTATATTTTCTATTTTATTAATTTTGGTTGTTTCATTAAAAAAAATAATTTTCTTTCTACACAGTAAACAAATTTTTTTCTAGTGCTTTTTGATTAGCTGGATAATTTTGTTGTGAAGCATGTAATTTTTTGCTGTTTAAAGTGATGCTAATGCTTCTTCTTGACGTGAATAGCTCAGAATTTTGTAGCAGTTGCACTAGTGAAGATGATTGATTTGAAAAATATTTTTTACATATCTGAAAATAAAATTTGTATATTTTCATTTTCAATCATATCATATTTGATTTAAAATTGTTTATTTGCAAAGTTTAATTATTTTATAATTTTTGTAAACTGCGCTATTTGTAAAGATTAGAACCAGCTAATCAGACGCAAAAAATGAGACATGCAAAAGTTTTTTTGTTATCTGAAAGATTATCAGATTATATCAATAATGAATTATTTTTATTGTTGTGTTTTGCCAGTATTTACTTTTGTTTGTAATAAAGCGGAAGTGTATTTGCCAATAGATTTGACCTGTGTTTGATATTCCAAGAAGCCGCCACTTCCGCTCTTGATAACTTGTACCACTATTTCCATTTGCATTCATTGTTACTTTATTATGTCCATTTTTTCAACACATCAAACAATGCTGATTAACAATAAATGCAAATTTTGTGCAAATGCAATTTTAAATTATTGGAAATTTTTATGAAAATTGTCTCCTCTCTATGAATTTATTCCAAATCAAGTGTTGTAATTTTCAGTTTAACGATATTTTTATTTTTTTATTTTTTAAAATTTAGTTTAACTTTATAAAAATATAAATCAATCTATTATTAACACAATTTTATTTCTTTTCATTATAATTTTGAAATATAAAAGTTCCACAGCTTATCGTCTGATTGTTCAGTCATTGCTTTGCCAAATTTTCTTTTGATCATTGCATCATTTTTGAATTTTCACTTTATTATTGGAAACTATTTTATTACTTCAGATGATTCTCACTTATGCATACATAAATGCATATGCAGATGGGCATTGCTTCTTCTCAAACTTTGCTTATTGTTTATACACAACTGAAATTGCGATTGTTTGAATATCTAGCTAAACTAGGTCAGGGGGAACATGCGTTGCTTATTATGATAAACGTCAACCAAGCTTGATGGCTGAGCTAACAGGACGTATTTGTTGTCCTGCTATAATTATATGGTGAATATTTTGAAAATTATTTTTACTAAACAATATAATTGAATGGAAAATTTTTTGTATAATTTACTGTTGTTTTTATTTGTGCTTTGAAATTTCAATTATGAAACAGTTTTTCAAACACATAATATTATATGTTTATTCTTTTTTTATTATGCAAAAATTGTGAAAAATGTCTTCATCTTGTAAATAATAATATGAAGAAATCATGAGGTGTGGCCTGTTGGTCTAGTGGTATGATTCTCGCTTAGGGTGCGAGAGGTCCCGGGTTCAATTCCCGGACAGGCCCGTTACTTTTTTTCCACTTCAAAAACATTTTATAATTCATACTCTTCAGATGAAAAAATCAGTAGATGGAAAATTTCCAAAAACAAAAATAAAAAAATTAAAAATCCTTAAATATAAACCCATAATAATTTCCTTCTTGACTTGCAATGAGAGTTAACATGCAGTATTTGTTCCAGTGTTTACTAAATTTTATTTTAATCGTTTAGATTTTAAAAATGTGAATTTTTAAGTAAACAAGTGCATCTCTTTGAAGATTATTATGATTTGTAATATCAGGGAGCATTTTTAAATTATATACGTATTTTTTTTGAATCCATTGATCGATGATTGATTAGATTTGCACATTTGAGAAACTTCAGAATTTATCATTGAATTTTGAAAATTGAAGTCATCTGATGAATTAACTTTCAATAATTTGAATTAATTTTTTTACAATTTGCTTTTGAAGTTACTAATCAGCAGGTGGCCTGTTGGTCTAGTGGTATGATTCTCGCTTTGGGTGCGAGAGGTCCCGGGTTCAATTCCCGGACAGGCCCTGTTCTTTTTCCTCCAAATCGTATGTACTTTTTGTCACGTTAGGCAATAATTATTTATCGGCTTTTACTTTCAGAATTCTCCATGAAATATTCCTATTCTTTCTGCATAATTTTCCCAAAAGAGTAGTTTTTTTCAAATAATATTACTTAATATTGATTGATCATTTATTCGACTAGTTGACAACAGTTCACATACTGCATATGAAACTATTCAGGTATTTTTTTTGGTTTTGATAAGCATAAATTGAATATATTCTCTTACTATTTGTGCAGCCTGCTAGTATTTCTATATTTTCAGGTAATCTGTTGTTTTAAATAAAAAAAGTTATTTTTTATCATTTTAAGTTAGCACGTTTCAAATAAATTTCAAGTATGTGAAGCTGAAATTTTGATTTGATGAAACTGCTTTTAAATTGGATAAGAAAATTTTCATGGTTCAAAATTACTTGTGCATGTTTATAAATAAATTATCCTACTCGATATTAAAAGTTCTGACAAAACGGGCCTGTCCGGGAATTGAACCCGGGACCTCTCGCACCCTAAGCGAGAATCATACCACTAGACCAACAGGCCGCTGTTTACTTTTATTATCTGCAACCTATATACAATGTACTGTATTTCTATGGTAAAGTATAAGCATTTGCACCTTTAATCGAAATATTGTTATTAAAATAAATTGTTCAAGCAGTATGTTCTTTCGATTTACATCTGTCAAGTGTGCATTGCTATTCTTATTATTACTAGATATTTAAAGCAGTTACAGTCGTTCAGCAAGTCATACTGTATGTGAAGAAAATCAGTATTGCTTTTTGACAAATTTATTTTTCAAATTTTTACAGAATATAACATCAGAGTAGGATATAGATAGAGATTTTTTTTCATAAAATCAAGTATCAAATTTCAGTTTTTTACCCAGTGGTTTAGCATGAAAGCTCTCACGCTGTTTCTTCCTTTTAGCTGCTTCCCATGAAGGATGTATACTTTGCTTGTTATCTGTAAAAAAAATCAGTCAACTGAATTTTTTCTGTCATTCATAAAAAAATTAAAGAAAATACTTTTCTTTTCTTCTACATCTTGATGTAGAAACGCTTCTTTCTGTAACCTTAAAAAAGTACATTTGATAGGGTTAAATTTTTCAAAAGTGGTGGCATATACAAACTTCGCTTTAGGCTTTAACGTAGCATTAGATGCATTTTTTGTAAAAGTAGCACTGCTGAATAAGTTTTCTGCAGATGATACTCCTTTTGCATTATTAGACAAAGATGCCTTCGAATTGGACTTCTCAATTACAAAAAAGTCATCCAATTCTTCAGAATCATCATCACTGTCTTCATTTAAATCAGACTGATTCGAACGATCACCATCTTTGATATTATCTTTCACATTAGCAACGCTTAGCAATAATTCATTTGCGTGTTCATCACTTTCTTCTGTCATTTTTTCATTTTCAATAAAAATCCTCTCTATTACAGCGTCTGCATTTGGTTTCGAAGAAGCCGATGCTTCATGTTTCCTTTTCGCTTTCAACTGTTTTTTCTTTTCTGCCCTCATTCTTTCAGATAGTGGTACATCGCTTACAGGAATTTGTGAAAATATAGCACTTTCATCTTTTTCACGCTCTTCTTCTTCTTCTTCTATAAATTTAATTAATTAATAAACCTATCAAAGTGTTAGTTATTAAAAATTAAATTACCAGCTTTTGACACAGTATCATCATTTATTGTTTTCTCATTTGTCGATTTCTTCCCAAGCGTTACAAAGTTCGGATTTGCTTGTTTTTTCAATCTGTATTGCAATCCAAGTCGTTGTAAATGAAAAGGCACTTCCATATGCCAGTTGGGAAATTTTTCTCGAAATTCATCAACATATTCAACAACAACATTCACAGTTACCAATTTGTACAATGCACGGTCACGAGCTGCAGTATTTTTCTTAAACAAAAAATGAACTGTGTCACAACCGCGAAAAATTCACTTTAAACAACAAATTAAGTACATCAATTTTAAACTCGCTCAATAATTTCGTATTCACCAATGCAAATTTGCTGGCTTCGTCTGGCTTTATTTTCTACAAGAACAATATGAAAGTGAATAATAATTTACAACTGGTGAACGAACAAACTTGTCAATGAGGAATTAAACTTATTAACTTTACATAAAGAATTATAATTTTTGCTTTCATTTTAATCTCGCATCAGTTTATATGAAAGTGTTTCAGACAACATATGTGAAGTATAAAATTAACCTCAGTTTCCAGTCAAATGCACTACACATCTGAAAGTCTATTATCATTAATGCAAACCTTCAAAGCTTGAATCTCATCCATGAATCGTTGTACTTT
Source organism: Trichinella papuae (assembly GCA_001447755.1). Classification (NCBI taxonomy): domain Eukaryota; kingdom Metazoa; phylum Nematoda; class Enoplea; order Trichinellida; family Trichinellidae; genus Trichinella; species Trichinella papuae. Next base: position 24,582 of record JYDO01000177.1, on the reverse strand, counting down.
CCGCTCGTGATGAAGCTTCAATTTTTCAGGCAAACTAAACAAAATATTAATCTACACAATTAATTCACTGTCAACTCTATAAAGTAACCTACTCGGATTTTTTAAGTTTCTTTACTCGACGAATTAACCGATTGCTTAAACGAAATTTAGCCTGCCCAATTACCTTCCGCATCCGAACAATCTAAAAATATAGGTGATAAAAAAGGTGAATATATAACTATAACAGAAGAAGATTAATCTTTACCTGTTTATTCAATTCTGCAGCAGTAAGTTCTGAGTTCATCTTGCAAATACATACATGAAAATTTAATTATAACCTGAAATAAAATGACATCTTTATCAGTTCAGCAAATTGAAAAGCACAAATTACAACTTGATGAAAGATGTAAGGATCCGCATCAAGCAGAATTTTCAAACTGCGTCAATATCAAAATAACAACTTGTAATTTCGAATCAAAAATACTAACTTTTTTATAAATAAAAATTATTATAAAAAATGAAAATAAATAAAAAACTTTTCTTTTCAAAAATATGAACTTCAATTAAAATACAACATACTGTATTTATTTGATTACCAGGTATTGGCATGTACTGTATTTGTTACATTTTCCCATGTTCATGATCTGTGATTTTGTTCCAAAGCATGTTAAAGATTGTTTATAAGTGTGTATTCGATTATAGAGTGCCTTGTTAATGTCTCCTTAATAAAGTAATAAAAATATATTTATTTCAACTTTTGTTTTTCAAGTTAGTAGTTAGTGTTTTGCTTTACACATTTGTCGTCTTGAAATCATTAATGACTTGTCCCTATTCTGAGGCTTTAAATATCTGAAATAGTTCATTGTAATTTGTAGACTTTTTAATTTTTATGCATGTGTTATACTTTTAATTACAATTATGTGTATTTTGTTTGTAAAATCGTGTTCTTTGTTTGCGACAATTTTTGATTTGAGATTTTTTACGAAAAGTATTGTCAGTGTTTTGATTTTGTATTACATCACTTAGTAATTTTATTTCTTTCATATGTTGCAATTGTTGCCCGTCAATTTTTTGTTGGTGACGTTTTCTGCAATGTATTGTTATATTTTCTCATTGAAATTTCTGTTTCTTTACGTAAACTTTATTTTCGTATTGTTAACATTGTTTTTTGAACATCAGATCTATTTATGTATCAGAAACTAAAGTTCTGAATGTGTTGTCATATATTTTAAATATTATGTGACGTATGTTTTTTTTATGATGCAATTGTTTAATGCCAGATTTTTTATGGTTTAAATTGTGTGTGTATGTGTGTGTCTGGTATTTGAATGTAGAATTTGGAATTTCAAATACTTTCGTTTTCGTCTACGTTATTTTTATTTATTGTTCGAGCTCAACGTATAAATTCAACCAATTGTTCTGCATGGATTGTTTTTTTTGTTACAGTAGTAAGGAAAATGCTGTTAGAATAGTTGCTAAATAGTAATGTAGATAATCTTTTTAAATAACTCTAACACTTAGTTAAATATTTGAGCTTGTATTCTTTTTTGTTATATTTCGTCTGAGACTAATTTTTTTGCGAAGAATCAGCTTTCCAAGTAATGACAGGAGTAAAGTATAACATTTAGGCTACTGTATGGCAAAATCATACTGAATATGCATGAATACAAGCATCGTATACTGAATTTCAAGTAAATAGTGATATATTTAAACTTGAATTTTTGAAAATAATTTAAACTATAGATGTATTTTTGAACATCGTGAATTGATTTGTATTTTATTGTAATGCAGTTACAGCTTTTTAAGTTAATATGTAGAAGTGGAAAAATATAACTTGACTATTTATATAATGGTGTAAGCTTTTATTTATGATTGATTTCCGAACTGAATTCAGAATTGAAGTTTTTCACTGGTATGTGGTCATGTTATCAATTGTTTGTATCAACTTTGCCTTTTAAACTGTTTATGTTGCTTCAACGTGTGATATAAATGAAGTTTCATTTTTATTTTTATATTCAGCAAGTTGTGTTTTTTTCTTATTTATTGTTTGGTGAAGCTAAAAATAATAATCAATAATGTATGTTTTATTAGTAATTGAGATTTTTTATTTTCAGATGGATCGAAGAGGTGGTCGGCGACATGGAAGGCAATTTCGTTCGAGCAATTTTACAAATGCTGTTTCGGTGCGTATTTTTGAAATAAAATTTCGTTCACCTGTTAAGATATTGCATTTTCAATGTGTACATTATAGTTATTATTAACGGAAAACACGAACACCTTTCCAAAATGATATTATGATAATATTTAGTTTGTGTTCTTACTTATTTATTAAAAAATCGTTTTAATTTAAACATTGAAATAAACTTTTAGTTTAATGACTTAATAGCAGAATTAAGATTTATTACTATTATTATTTTGTTAGTTTAATAAATTTGAGTGTGAATTGTTTAGGTCGAACCGTTGACAAACAGGGAAGAAGATCCTTTGTTAAACAAGCCATTTGTGCTTTTAACAAAGTCGGCACTTCGAGTAAGTTTAGCAGAGATTATGGTGATTTTTATAAAACAGTGTAAAAAACGAATTGAAAAACTGCTTCATTATGAAATTGAAATGGTATTTTCAATGCAGTTAAATAAAACTGCTTTCTTCAATCATTTATAAAGCTTTTTGAATATTTTATAAAGATGTCAGTTTGCTTAAATAAACCTGTGAATAGTAGTAGTAGTAGTAGTAGTAGTAGTGGTGGTGGTGGTGGTATATATATATATATATGAATTCATAGAATAAATTGTATGTATATAAAGAAATTGATATTTGTAGGTAAAATGTGACAGCGCTGGCCACAATCCACCAACGGTTTCTATTTTGAAAAAACTGTTGCCTGTGAAGTTGGATTCCAAGGATAATGATACAATTGAAGCAATTTTGCCTTCAATTGTTCAGACAGGAAATCAGATTGTAGTTCATGCTTATGATCGTCAGACCTATGAAGCGCCGAAGTTTCCAACTACTCACGGCAGTGCTAATGTTGGTATGTTGGAAAGTGACGTCCCAGCTAGTCAGTTGTGGACTTTGAACAAATCTGAAAATAAAAGTACGACAATTTAAATAATAATAATAGTAATAATAGCGTTGGCCAAAAATTAATTTTGTTGTTCTGTTTTTTCAGCTTCTACTGAACGAGCTCGTCATTTTTTGCGTGCTCCGGTAGGGGCTGTACCGTTGATTACCGAAAACATGCAGTGGTGTGAACAATTTGAAGATGTGAGTTTGCAAATGTATGGTAATTTGTTATTTTATTTTTTATTTCAGTATTTGGACGATCAGTGCAAAAATTTTTTTGTCGTTGGTGTGATCGGGCCTCGTGGTGTTGGGAAATCGACTCTTTTAAGTATGATTGGCGGCAACTGCTCTTCAGATATGTACAGGTGTTGTGAAGTTGGTTATTTATTTTATGCTAATTTGATTAACTTTTTAAAAAAAAATTTTTTTACTTTATTTACATAATTTTGATTATTTATCTACTCTTTTAAGACATTATAAATTTCGACCGACTAGCAAAGAGATGACTGAATCGATGTGGTATCAAACGGCTGGTGTTCAGATTTATGTCAACGAACATCGCACTATATTGTTGGACTCTGAGGTTTCAGCTTTTTTTTATTTTATTGTTAATTCTATTATATTTTCTAATATTGTTTATCATGCCAATTGCATATTTTCCATTGTACAGCCAATACCGAGTATTGCAATAATGAGAAATGCGATGCGTGCTAAATATCGAAACAGAAGTAAAGCGTCGAACTTGTTGACAAACTCTGCAAATCAAGTAAACTGTTAAACAACACTTCTAGGTTTTACTTTTTTTTGCATATACCTTTGCATACATCAATTTAAGTCTTTGTCTGTGGCTGCTTTTCTACTTCAAGTCTGTCATTTGGTTATTGTGCTGTTCGAAAGTTTTGTCGATGCTGATTTGATGAAATTCTTGCTCTCTGCAGAGGAAATGAAACCGACAAATAAATTAGCTGAACAGTTTGGCAAAGTAGATCGAATGCCTCACGTTGGTATGTAGATGAACGTGTTTTTTTTTAAATATGAAGAAATACTTGGCATTAAGAAATAATTTCAAATAAAACATTAATTGATAAACTAAACTGCGTTTGTTTAATAATAATAATAATAATAAATGAATTTTCTTTTTAATTGTTTAGTGTTCATTCAGAATAAAGCTCGTGGAGAAGACTTTGAGCCAGATGAATATTTAAAGAAATCAGAATTGTTAAAGGAGTATACGAAAAGCACATTGTTGAATTGCACTTGTATAAATGCGACATTTTTATTTTTTGAAATTAATACTATGAAAACGGTATTCATATTTTAGGTGATATATCTATGCCGAAGTATGTTTTTCGTGCTGATCGCGAGAAACAACTGCAAGTTAATTTATATATATTGCCAAATATGAAGCCTCGGGGCTATAAACCTGAAGGTAGTAACACAGAGCTGTGTTCTGTAATTATTTATTACTTACTACGTACATATGTGTTTTTTGTTTTTCTTCAGTTTCACCAATAGATTATCGTTGTCCAGAATATGATGATTTGATGAAAGATTTAATTAAACAAATTAACTGTCTTCGAAAGAAAATAATTTCAACTCATGTTTTTGTCGACGAGAAGAGCTGGTAGGATGGAAATGATACTTTATTGAATAATTAATATTTGACAATTGATTTACTGACATTTTTAAGGTTTCAATATGCGCACCGCATTTGGGAACTCACAAAGTCATCGAATCTCATCGACAGTTACAGTCGTCTGTGTTTTCGCTGACGTGCCCTGCTTCTGTAAGCGATGGATGATAAGCTAATGTGAACGGATAGTCTCAAAAACTTATGGCTTATGAAGCCTGATCACGTTGTTCTAACGGTTGGAAGTTTTATTTTCCAACTTTGCTGTGTTGAATCAAGCGATCAAACCGATCACCGATGTTTCACTCAAGCAACAATGAGCTGCATTTTGTCTATCTATGCTGTGCTGTTTGCTGAGCCGCGACAACGTTCGCCTTCTGTTCTGAACTTGTGAATGCAACGTTCTGAATTCACGGAACCACACAGTTTATTCATTTAAACTCGAAAAGTTATTATCCAGCAATGGTAGATTGTTTGAATCAGTTATTGGATTTTGCTTATATTTATTCATCAGCTGAGCAATTGCAAAAATTGTTTGCTACACATAACATGATTGCTGTCTTTTATTTTATATTTATTTTATTATTTCTGTCATTGAACTGTGCTGTTTTTACATCGTTTCATTATTATAGATGGATAGTTAGCTGTTGCTGATAAGTGGAATACACTATTCCAGTGATGTGAGCTCACACATGCATGGTTTTCGGCTGTTATGTGAATCGTGAATATGACAATAAAAAAGTAAAAAATAATTAAGTAACATCGATATGTATGTATCATCGATTTAAAAGAGAAAGCACTGTAGTATAATTTAATGGAAATTTTCAATGTTATAGATAGATATAATGATGTGGGAAATTTGATATTTATTAATTTTATTTGTTGGCGAATTCAATGAATAATGTTTTAACGCCTTCTCTGCAATTTCCATCTGTCTGTTTATCAATTCAAAGTAAGGAACAGTATTAACTCTGTTATGAAACTGAAATTTGAAATCATCGGTAATGTTAAGCATTGCTGACATGTTTGAATTAATAAAGTCATTTCTTTTCAGAACATAATTTTATATAGTATTTTTAATCATTTGTACGCTACTTTAAGTGCAGTAAATTTTTTTTGTTATATTTAAATCCATTTTATGGTGATTTATACGAATTATAAACTATACTTAATAATTGAGTTACTTAATTTTGTTTGCAAAAAGAAGTTTTTTCTGTTGAAACTATCCGTTTCATTTGATGCTCATTTAGGCTATGCATCTAAATGTATTTAGCAAGAATCTAAAAGCAGATCGGTCTTCAATATGAAATTAATTTATTAAAAAAACAATCTTAGCCAATTAAAAACGCCATTATTCCAGCAACAACAAAGTAACCAAAAACATCTTCAACTGCTGATCAATTTGATTGACTAGTCGTGATGCTATAGAAACACATTTTTCACTGAGAAGCAATATCCGTCGGAATTATGGTAAATAAACGCAAAATGCTGAAGAGAATAGAGTTACAGTATGAAAAATAACAAAAGGTAAGTACAATCAGAAAAATTATTTGACTTTCTTACAAAAACGTTTTAAGCCAGTCGTATATTTTCTAATAAGTAGCATGAATTTGTCTTAGATGAGCTTTTAAAATGATGCTTTGTGATAGGAGAATAATTAATTGAAAATAATTAACCAGACTTTGCTTCTTTATTATTATAATTAAAAAAGCAAATAGTGATTGAAATTATGTTTATCTCATACAAATTTTAGTTCAATAATTTCAGAATTGTTTTCTGATACAGTTTTACGCACTGGTTGTACTTTATTAACTTTCGCTAATAAATTTTCATTTACAGTACTCCCTCATGTAGTTGGCACCTATCACACAATGTTTATGCTTTTTTAAAGTTGTGTAGTCTTCACTGCAGTTTGTAAATATTTGCATTTGGGAAACTGTTTGAAGTTTATTTTTTACTCCGAATGTACAGATAGATGTATGTTATTTGCTGGGCAGCTTGCGAAGCTGTATTTTAAATTATTCTTGTCTTTAGTTTAGCTTTCAGAAATTTGAACTCTTATAGAAGAAGAAAAATGAAAAGTAGATTTAGTTTGATCGATCTGTTTGCCGCTGTTCAAGAGTTGAGGCAGTATATTGGTATGCGTCTCAACAATGTTTATGACATCAATGCTAAAACATATTTGTTGAAATTATCAAAGTAAGTTGCATGCATTGCTTAAAACTTTGATATAAACTGAAATTTAAATGCTTCGAGAAGTACAGCTTATTTTGCTTTTGCATTTTTTTGTTAAATCGAAATTTTCTGAATTTAAATTCAGCAGTGAAATATGTTAAAATTTATATATTCATATCCATAATTTTCTCTGTGACCATAATTAGAATATCAATTTTTTATCAGTTGTCATTGCGGTTTGTTGCATTTTTCAAACTTTTCATCTAATTGCAAAATTAGCAACTTTTATGAATTGTTTTGCAGCAAATGAAGTGATTTTCTTTTTGAAGTTTTTTCAACATCTGAATTATAAAACACGATTTTGATATGTTTTCAGTTTTAATTTATGCATTTTTTAACTTCCTATAACTGGACACTACTGTTCAAGTAAATAGGTATTTGATTTTATCCCAAAATTATCTTGTGCATTTTAACGAATGCGATGATCTCTTTACTTTGTGTTTGAAAGTTAATGATTAAAGTTATGTTGTAACGCAAAATACAGTTATGCTATAAAAAGCATTATTGTTTGTTTTAATTTTGTTAACTCTTCAGAATGCCTTATCGCAACAGGTTATGAGAGAAAAATCAACTTTTCATTTGTTTCGAATGTTATTACAGTATATGATAATCAAGTAGATATTGATATTTATCAAAATAATTCTATCGTGAAATGTTTTTTTTATTTATTGATTTCTTAACTGATTAGTAATGAGGTTTTTCAATTTGTGAAAACAATGATTATATTCTATTGTTAGGTATGATAAGAAAGTGATGATTATTTTTGAATCTGGCATCCGATTGCACAGCACTGAGCACGGGTGGTCGAAAAATATTATGCCGTCTGGTTTTTCGATGAAGCTACGTAAGCATTTGCGTGACAAACGTTTAGAAGATATCAGCGTTGTTGGTTTGGATCGCATTGTTGATATGCGTTTCGGGAATGGTCCGGCAGCCTACCATTTATTAGTAGAATTATACGATCGTGGGAACGTTGTTCTTACAGATTCAGAATATGTGATTTTGAACATTCTTCGATCAAGAACAATTGAAGCTGACAATGTGCGATACGCAGTTCGTGAAACATACGTTGTTGAAGTTCGTGAATTTAAAGAATACCGCCGCACTGCTAACGAGGAAATGGCCAGTCGTTTGCTCCATGCTTGCCAACCTGGTGATACTTTGCACAAATGTTTGGTTTCTCATTTTCCTTATGGGCCAGTTTTGCTTGAACACTGCTTATTGGAAAACAAATTATCGTTGAGAATGAAAGTGCAAACTGTAACTGAGGATCAAAGTCTTGTTTCAGCACTTGCGTTGAGCTTGAGTTTGGCATTTGAGCTGTTTGAGAAGATTTGTAACGAACCGAGCCGTGGTTATTTGAAAATGACCGTCGAAAAAAATGCGGCTGGTGAACAAATTGAAATATTTCACGAATTTCATCCGTATTTCTTTTCTCAGTTTGCAAACAGTGAATGCAAACAATTTGACACTTTCAATGGAGCGGTTGATGAATATTTTTCCAAATTAGACAGTCAGAAGCATCAACAGAAACAGTTGCAACAAGAACGAGCTGCATTGAAGCGATTGGAAAATGTGCGTCAAGATCACGAGCAGCGGTTGGCCAATTTGAAAGCAGATCAGATTTTGAAAGAACGTATGGCAATTGCAGTGGAACTGAACAGCGAAACGGTCGAACAGGCGTTGGCTGTGCTGCGCAGTGCCATAGCTAGTAAGCTGGAATGGTTTCAGATCAATGAAATGATTCAGGATGCGCGTGATTTGGGCGATCCAGTGGCTGGCAAAATTCTCCGCCTGTGTTTGGAACGGAATGCGTTTGTGATGCGTCTGCCTGTTGATGTATTCGAAAATGATCAAGAGTTGGGAGATACGGATACTGTGGATGTGGAAATTGATTTGGCGTTGAGTTCACACCAGAATTCACGAAGATGGTTTACGCAGATGAAAGAGTCAGCGTTGAAGCAGAAGAAGACAATTGCAGCTGGTGGAAAAGCGTTGAAATCAGCTGAATTACGCACCAAGGAGCAGTTGAGATCCACCAGACAAAAGACGAACGTTGGAAAAGTGCGGAAAATGTTCTGGTTTGAAAAATTCCACTGGTTTTTTTCATCTGATCGATTGCTGGTGATTGCTGGTCGAGATGCGAAGCAAAATGAGATTTTGGTCAAGCGTTATTTGAAACCTGGTGACTTATATGTTCACGCAGATCTAAGAGGCGCTGCCAGTGTAGTGATCAAGCAATCCGAGGATAAAAGGCCAATACCTCCAAAAACGCTCAACGAAGCGGCCGCGTTGGCTATATGCTTGTCCGCTGCTTGGGAGTCGAAAGTGGTCACCAGCGCTTGGTGGGTGAAGCATGATCAAGTATCCAAGTCGGCACCTTCTGGTGAATATTTGAAAACAGGCGGATTCATGATTCGAGGCAAGAAGAACTATTTGACTGCGTCTCAGCTGGTAATGGGTTTTGGACTGTTGTTTAGATTGGATTCTGAATCAGCTGCTCGTCATTTGGAAAAACGGCGTCAGGCTGAAGATGAACATGACGACGAAGAAGCGAATTGTGATAATTATTTGCAGGATGAACAAAGGAAACAAAGAAAACATCATAAACAGGATATAAGTGAACTAAGTGAACAATCATTTCACTCAGTGAACAGTGAAGAATTTGCATATCCGGATGTTGAAATACCGTTGGATGGTTTGAAGCTGGAATCAGAAATAGAAACGCAGCATGAAGAAGAGGAAGAAGAAAAATTGGGAAAAGCAACAGCAACAGCAGCAGTAGAAGAAGAAGATGGTGATGAGGATGAGGAGGAGGAGGAGGAGGAATATGATGTAAATGTTGTTCAGAACGAAACGTTGGATGCGATACAGTGTTTAACTGGTAATCCCACTGAAGATGACAACATATTATTTGCGTTGCCTGTTTGTGCCCCCTATGCAGCATTGAATAATTACAAATTCAAGGTTAAATTGACACCAGGTACTACTAAAAAGGGTAAAGCGATAAAAACGGCAATTGATTTATTCATGCACGATAGAACGGCATGGCCAGGCTTGCGAGAATTTATTAAAGTAATTCAAGAGCAAGATGTAGCACGTGATTTTCCTGGAAAAGTCAAGGTGTTGGCGCCAAATCTTCACTCTGTACGCAAGAAGCGTTGAGTCGTTTCTTTCCATTTGCATCTTGTTCTTTTCTCTCTTTCTTTCTTTTTCTTTTTCAATGCGTATTCCTGACTATACTTTTATTTAAAATTGAATGGGTTTTTTATTGGTTTATTGAAAATTTTCGCCAGATGTTGTTGTTGCTGTTGAAAGAACAGTAAATTAGCGAAGTCAAATTTATAAATGATAATTGATTTTCTTGATTTTCTGCTTTCTACATCATCTTATTGACAATAAAAGAGAAAAGTAGATAAAATAAAGCAAAAGTGGACAAATGCAATGCACATATGTATGTGCGTATGTAATTGTTAATTATGTTACAAAACCATATTATTTGGTGATTTTTGTTTTATCTGTTCTCGTGTTCTCTAGGAAAACCAGTAGTTTAATCAATTTTGATACTTGATTATTTGGTTTTGCAAAACTTTACCAAAAAGTAATATTAAAAAAAATGATGCATTCTAGACATGAATAACTACACTTTTATTTAAATTAAAAATTTTTTTGAATTAATAACTTTCTAGTTAAATTTTTACAATTTTATTTAAACAGCTTCCACGTTTATTAATTCAGGTACAGTTTTACCAATTTTAAAAATTGTTTATTTTCTCCTAGTTAATTTATCATTATGAAATATTTTTAAAAATAATATTTATTCAATAAAAGGTTGCTCTATCTTCTTTTTTATGTAATATTATATTCCTATTACGCACCACAACTGTATATATCTTTATACATATACACAATTGAAATTGAATGCATAATTGAAATATTGATTGAAATTAAACACTTTCAGTAATTTTTAAATATTAAAATGCTCAAAGTTTTATTTTATTTTTGTTGAAATGGCATAATTTAATATTAACATCAACATTATCATAAACTGTATTTATTTAAACTTGATTGTCAAACAACGTGTTAATTGAAACACTGTAAATTTATTTGTTACAATTAGGTATAGTCATCAATGTTGTGTATGCTTTGTGATTGCTCTGCAAAATGAATTCTTTTATTCACGTTTCATAGCAGATTCTGCTAAGATACTTGTATGTTATACTTCTTATAATTTATAATGCTATAATGTTATTATAATGTTGCTTGGCGTTCAATGTTTTGCATCAGTTTTGTTTGAATTTTAGTAGAACTGTTTTGCTTTCGCTGCATATTTTCTTGTTGCATACTGTTTCTAATAAGATGATTGAAATGATTTTAACTATATTATTTAAACTTCAAAGCTAAACAACAAATGTTTGAAACATTTTTCAGCATGCTTTGCAATAATACGAACTTTTTATTATTATGGAATATTTGCATTTGATTTATCAGCAGTTATTTTCTAAAATAATCCTTTTTCACATATGATTCTTTTCAGACATTGTTTATTATTTGTTAATTTTGCTGAATTGAATATAAAATGCCAAATGTTTCTTTTAAATTAAAATACTTTTAGATTTCATTATATTGATTCATTTTTATATTTATATGTTGACTTTCTTGTTTTCACAATAGATTTTTTGCATTTGAAAAAAATTCACATTTCAAAGCTGCAGAAGCGTGCTCGTTTGATATTGTTGTTTTTATTTGTTTTTGTTAATATTGGCAGTCCGCTTCATTCGATAAGTTGAAAATTTTTCTGCGGTAAGAATAATTCTACAGTATGATGTTTTGTATAAATATAAGTGTAGAAAAACGGCATGCTTTTTATTACTTTCGCTTTTTTCAAATAGGTTATGTTATTGAAAAGGCTTTTCTGAACAAAAACGATTGATAATATTATTTTTTAGTTTTTGGTCTTAATGCCTCCAAAAGCAAAGAAGGTAAAAGCATTACATTTATATGATGCCCTTTTGCAATGTGTGTAATTTAGTTACAGAGTTCGTTAGACATGATATGCACTCCTGGCATTACACTGGTGAACGACGCTCGTGGCATTGCAGCGAGTGGTAGTGCAACAGATTTTGTTCAGTAAGTGTTTTCTGGAAAATAGCCGAATTCTTAGTGTACGTTTGCAGATGCATGCGAAATGCTTCAACATGGGCAGTGCGTATGATTTTTTTAAGCAGCATTAAAGATACTGCCGAGGAAGATAGGAAAAAGTAAGTACAATTTATTTAGTATTCTAATTATTAATATTTACTTTTTAATATGAACTATAATTTACTTTTAATTCGTTAATTATTTATTATTAATCATAATGAATTGTTATTAATTTTAATAAATTGTTTATGTAAACATATTTTCAATTGTACAGTATGACATCAGTTTGTGTTTTACATTATTGCAGTCTTTTACTTGAATGATTTAATTTTTAAACTTACATACATACATAAATATATCTGACAATGTATTTTAATATATTTTTCTCATGCATGCTACGTGAACAGAATGTTATTCCTGAATATTACAATAGCAGTACAGTATGTATTTATGTTTAACAGTTTGGTGATGCAGGCTTATTGTTATCAGTTTTAGTGCTGTAAACAGTTTGAGTTTTTCGGTAGTATGTTTTATCATGTTAGCGTTTTTGATTTTTTTCTAATGTTTTAATGGTAAATGAATGATGGTAATTTAGCGTGTTTTAAAATAAAATTGAATCTAAGCAGTTTTGCCAACACGCTTATGCTTCTGTTTTTTTTCGGTAATCAACATAATCTACTGTTATTTATTGAATGCAATTTCTAAGCTTGATAGGAAGGAAAGGAATTTGATAAATTTGACGTTTTTGAAGTGGGAAAGTTTGTTTGCTTTGATCTGCGAACTGAAATGTACAATTTCAGAAATCATTTACTGTATTCACTGTGACATAATTCATGTTTATTTCTGTATTTTTTTCCTGAGCAGCGAAAAATGTTCCTGATTTCCTTTATTTCGTACTGTTTCAGTCAGCAGTGAATAGACATTTATTTTACTGTAATCAGTTAATAAAAACACTTTTTTAATAATGTCATTTTTGCTTATTTATGGTAGTCTTTCTGTATCCTTGTTGTAGTCGACAAGTTTTCAGAAATGTTCTTGTGAAAGTGTTTTATTTGTTATTTGATTGTTTAATTGATTTAATTGTTTTTTTTTTTGAAATGTATGCATAGTAAAACATTTAGAATTTTGGAAGCTGGCGCTTGGGATTTGTTGCTTACTTGGTTGATCGAAGGTGAAAAGAGCGAAAATTGGGAATTTTTGTCGAAGCTATTACAGTTGTTTATCGACTTGCCCGTTTATGTGGATTTGTTGAAAAGCAACAGTACACCGAAGTTGATCAAGCGTCTCTCTAAAAGAACGAATATTAGTACAGGTCAGAGATTTGTTTTGTTTTATTTGAGTTGATTAGTCTTAGCACTTGCATGACTTGTGTGTGTGTGTGTGTCTGTGTCTGTGTCTGTGTATGCCCGATTACTACTGACGGGCGTTGCAATTTCAGAGGTGAGGAACTTGTCCGTCGACATTGTGATGATTTGGAAGGATATTATCATGGATGAGATCAACGTTAAGGGAGCAGAAGTGTGTAAACGAACCGTTTGCCCTACCTTGGAATTGGGATCGCCGACAGCAGCTGTATCTGTGCCATCAACGTCCGCATTATTGTTTCCTAGTTTAGAAAGTTCCAGTACAGCGAATTCATTGCCAGTGGAACCTGCAATTCGAACTCCGAATCTTTCGTGTAGTGCCAAATCTTCAGCAACAGCTGGCATTCCGTGTATTGTTGTAGCACCCAGGGGACGTGGAAAGCCTGTAAAACCTATTTTTTCTGATCAAAAGAAAGACGATTTGGTAAAGTTGAATAAGATTGATCTAGCTGATGCAGAGCAATCAGTTGAGGTGAAGGATGAGTTGTTGCCGGTTAAGCCGGCAGCGGTAAAACCGATTGAAACCAGGAAAAAAACAGCAAAAACTTATCCAATTAAATTGCGATCTACAGGTGAGTGAGTTGTTCAAGCGAAGGCGAGTCTGCTTTGCGCACAAAAGCACAATTTTTTTTTAAATTTATTTTTATTGACGTGAGATTTTTAAAATAACTACAAATTTAAATATTCTCCAATATAAAAACAATTGACGAGCTTTAATTGAAAAAAAAAACAGAATAATATGTTAAAGAAATGTCAGCGAAACAATTGAATTCTTAAAATGTAAAATTAACCATGAAAAGATTGAAAATGTTGAAAACATTAACGTATGATGAAGCATACTGAAAGTGTGTTTTTAAAATGTTCGTAATAAAAAAAATTTTTTATTCTTGAATTATCAACATAATGAATAATGAAAGAAAGCACTTAATAATAATTCTTAATCACTTATGGAAAATGATGATAAATTTGAATGCTTCTACTTGTAAATGAATTGGATGTCAGTTTTTAAGCAGGGTGATAAAATTGTTAATGTTAATTAATTTGTTAATCTGTATTTTATTTTCTTTTGGAAATAACAATAGTTGTTCTTGAACACTTTTGAAAAGGGAACGCTAATAAGGTTCATTTATTTAAATTGTTCGGTTTGTATTTTTTGTTGCATTATAATTGAGCTGTATAGTTGGATGTTTTATTTTTATGCGTTCCCACGGTTTTTTCGTACTGTACAACTCTAATTACTGTAATGTAGGCAGATCCAAAACTAATTTTTTTAATTTTGCACCAATAGTTAACATTTAGGTTTTTTTTTTTAAATGCCGCATTAAATTTTCATAACTTTCAACTACTTAGGAGCTAATTTATAATTTTCAACTGTACAGTAACGTTCTGTGACAAAGATTGGTGTTTTATTTGGTTTTATTATGTACAGGCCTTGAAGAAGAAGTCCCGATGCCGAAAATTAAACGAACACGATTGGAGAAAAACGATTCTACTGATGTAGAGCAAAATGTTGACGATGCTTCTGCAGTAAACGAGAACAAACCAACGGATACGGCTAGCACAAGCGGCACAGGTCAGATTAAAACGAAAACGAAAGGTAGTTTACATTTTATTTTCAAAATTGTACTATATCATGTTTAATTTCAATTTCCTGTATATTAAGGAAGTTTACTTTTGGACAGTGGCGGATTTGAAGCTGCTCTGGGTGTGGTTTCAGCACCGAAGGTGATGGTCACGAAACGTAAGAAAACCACGCCAAAAGTTGCCACGTCGAAATCAACGACGAACTCATCAGAGCCTGTATTGGAAAAGCCGGATCTTCTTCAACTGGAACGATCCTCATTTGAGGTGACGTCGTCTTCGTCAGCCGTTTCACATGCCGATTCATGCACAGGGCGCAAGTCGGCTTTGTCAGGGAAGAAAAAATCCAAGCCGTACAGGGTAACATGGGCTCCTGATGACGAGCTCGTCAGCATCAACTACTTTGAGCTGGAACCGGACGAAAGAGGTAAATTATAACGTGACAGTGACCGTGATGTATGGGTATACTTGATCAATAGCAATGTGCAAGCAGATAAAAACCTTGACGTCATTTTTAGCAAGATGATGCCAAACGCAAACATGTGTGATAAGAGTATTATTATCTTTGTTTATTTTTCTTTATAGTGAATGTGAGCAAATTCCAAGGCCACGGTGACGATTTGAAGCATGTCGAAATGCTTCAAGAAAGGGAATTGTTGAGAACGCGTTGGACATCGTCGCATGGTGAAGATTTAGATTTACCGGAAATAAGTGGTATCAGCACCGATAATTCTTCAAATTCACCAAGCTGGAAACTTTTGCCCATCAGTGGTATTAGCGAGGCGAAAAAGGTGGCTGTGTGCAGCGAGGAGAAGATGCGTTGGGATGAAACGAAATTGAATCCTTTGCCAAGTATCTTCTACTCAACACAGACGGGAATTGTTGATGCTCCAAAAGAGACTGAGGTGGAACGAAGTTCGGGTAATCACAGCACAACGAAGACAATTCCACTGATAGCTGTAAGTATTAAAAATTGTCGTGATGATGTTGTAATCGAAATTACAGTAATGCGACGATCAAGTATTAATGGTGTTAATTGAGATTGCATTCGTAGCGAGATGATATTTACGTCGACATTGATATTTGTTTTTAGGAAGGAGCACCTGCAACAAACCCAAAAATAACTAGCACTGGTAGTAGTCAGCAAAATTCAACTGTGAATGTGGTTCCTGGGTTTCGCAAAAGTGAATTTGATTTCAACAATCAACCTCCTGTTACTGTCTCTGGCTATCAGTATTCGAATTCGACTACTCCGGTTGATAGCCATCAGCCAAATATGGTAATTTTAGAAAATATGCTTTATTTCTGCATAATAAATGAATGAACTTGAGTGGATGTTGATGTTAACTGAATGTTTTCTTTTAACTGTTATAGGCTGGTGCACCACCGCTGAATTTTCCCCTCAATCCAAATGCACGGCCGTATGGCCCTCTTCCTGGAACGTCAGCTTTTCCTGCTCCGAGAAAAATGATGATGCCCAGAGCTGGACCACCTGGGTTATTCAACGGTCCGATGCGTGTTGGACCACCAGTTGACATGAAAGGAATTCCTGCCGGTCGAGGATTCGGCGGTCCAAATGGGGAGCCGGCACCACCCATGAATTGGAACGCACCTCCTCAGCCGAACTGCTCATCTCTTGGTAAAATTTAAAATAGTTGAATTTGATTTCATTTTCAATATTTTATTTCGTTCGATTGTTCTTGTGCTTTAGGCTTGCTTGGTCATGCCCCTGTTGAACCGCCATTTTCACATGGTCGTGGTCGGGCAAGTTTTATGCCCCCTGGACCTGGTGGTCGGTTTGCCAATCCTGCAGGTGGCTTTCGGGCACCCAGAGCAGGGGGCGGACCAGCAGGAGCAGCGGGTGTTACGGGAATTCAAAGACCTCCTTGTGTATTTTTTCAACGCGGGTGTTGTGGATTTGGCGATCGCTGTCGTTTCCCGCATATAAAATAGAATAATGATCGTTTTCATGCATTACGATTGTTATACAAAACGCTGTTCATCTGCTGCAATTTTTTTCTTTGGACAACATGCCCCGGTGTCTTTATATTTGAATCTATATATATATCACATTTTGTTGTTATATCTGTATTTATATGTTATGTACTTTGAAGAAAAAAAGGTAAAATCACCTCCGTTGGTGAATAAACGCAGTTTGAGAAAAATTGTAAATCCAAAGACAGACATATCGATTATTTTCATTGCTAGTTGATTTGACTTTGGATTTATTGAAGTCGCTGAATCTGGCGGATGGTGTAAAGAGTTTTGTTAACAGTAACTGTAATGATGTAAAGCAAATTTGATGAAAAGCTGGTTGCTTCACTACTACATACTTTACCTGTGCCCCAGTCGAGACTGTTATCAATTGCATATTTTTTTCCTTAACTGTACTTTTTCCGCAATACTTTGCTTGAAAAGTTTATTAATTTGTTTAAAGTTGTAATGTTTTCGATTTATAATTAATGTTCCAAAATGAGCTTGTCAATAGAGATGTTCAAGATCATGTGTCATAATTGTCAGCAGTGCAATTCCAGTTGAAATTGAATGCAAAACGCTTTTGAATTTCATTATTCATTTTCTTTTTTATTGTGATTTTCATTTAGAAAATTTGATTTGCACTGCCTCTGTAATATCAAAGTTCCTTTCTCTTGTAATCCAGCAGAAGAATTTACTTTTCCAACGATGCTCTTTTTGATGTGTTCTTTCAATTTTTTCTAACATGCATCTCAATATCAGTTAATTTTTGTACATATGAATGTATGCATGGTTATTATTTTCAGTTTCGCCAAAGATGCGCATTGATTAAAATTTCAGTCCATCCTTCAGTTGGTTTTATTTTTGTTGTTTGCTTTTGGCGGTTCTTGTACTTGTTTGCAGGACTTATTGATAATAAACCTACATTGTGGTATAAAGTACTTTCGTCAATTTCTAGAATGAAAATTATATATGTGCATACATGCTTGCATATGCATTCACGCACGCATATATTTATATTTATATATGTATATATATGTATGCATATGTGTTGTGTGTATGTGTAAATGATGGCTAAATTTTGATGTTTTTTTTGATAATCGCAGATTGAAGTGAAATAACATTTTAAAACCTAGATAATGACTGCACTTTTTAAATAATATATTTTAGTTTTATTCAATATAATTGAATCAAACTTTTAAATCATGCTAATTATAACTGCAGTTATTGCTAAAGAGTCAAACTGTTTGCGTTAGTTGACGTTGTTAAATAAACTTTTGGCTTTGCAATAAACGTGTTTAAACTAACTAGTTTTTACAAATTTCAAGTTTTCAAGTTAATTTTCAAGTTGGTTTCTCCTGTTTTACTTCATTTAATGAATATTTTTACACAATAATGTAAATACTTTTTCTTCAAACTGCTGATGTCTGAACTGCATTAACTGAGTAGTGATTGTAAATTAAATTTTAAAATTTATCCCATAGAACATGGTTCATATGTTTTTATTCATTTTGAATAAAATAAAATGTTATTCGTGTGTAATTCTGATGTTAAAATTAAAAATTATGAAATATTATAAATACGAATTGTATTATTACTGTAATGTTGAACTTGCAAGTCTTTATTTTGTACGGTATTTGTATGCTAAGATTATCAACACTAGCAGTTGATGTTGTGATGGAAACAATATTTTCTGGTCAATTAATTTTTGTTTTGATGTTTTAATCATCGGAAGAAACTGTTCTGCTATGTGAATCCGGTGAATTACATGTAGCGACGAGTGCTTGACATTGATGACGGGTTAAGGTAGTTTTTCTTCCTTTCCTTTTGCGCTTGCTGTGTACTCTCTTGCATAACCGTCTCACTGATGGAAAGAAGAGATTTTTCTGAAGAGGCAATTACAAGCACAAGCAGACAATTTTCAAAAAAGTGTTCTACATCTGCGGATTTCGTTTTCAAACGGTCGCCAAACGATATACCGGGTATTTCGTGTGAAAAGCAATTTGAAATAGACAAACGTCGCAAATCTTCCAATATTTGCCTGGCTCACTTTGACTACACCCCTGGTGGAATTTTCAATTGCTTGAAGCGGGTTTCTCCAGAAAAATGGATGCTATTTTGGATATGTTGGTATTGCACCGTGCAGGTAAATTGTTGTTACATATTTTTACAAATTAACAGCAATAAACTTTGTGAAAAATGCGCATCTTAGTCAGTAGTTAAAAATAGGGCGGTGTTGTTTACGTTTCAGTCTGCCGTCAAGCAAATTGGACGTAAACGCATGCTTTATTTTTCTTCGAAAACAAGCAACATGTATTTTTGCTTTCATATATTATTTTATAACTTGAAGAATAATTTAAAATTGAAAGTTTAAGCACTCAGATTTGCATAGTTGGTCATAGTATTTTTTTGTTTTTGTTTTTAAGGGGATGGTAGTCAGTGGTTTAGTTCCGTCTGTGCTCAGCACTTTGGAACGTCGGTTTAATTTTCGCTCTTCATCTTTGGGCCGTATTATGCAGTGGTATGACATTGCGTATGCATTCTGTTGTATTCCGGTGTCTTACTTCGGAGGTAGACACTCCAAACCTTTATTTCTTGGTTTTGGCTTGCTTTGCATGAGCATTGGTTCGCTTCTTTTCTCTTTGCCGCATATCATAGCTGAACAGCCTTACAGCTATTCAGAGCGAAAAGTGGAAATTGGTTTCTGCAATGTATCAAACTATGCTTACAGATCACAATCAGAATTGGATGCGGACAATTACACTACACACAATCAGAATATGGTCACCGCTTTTTTCATTGATAGACCATTGTATGATATTTCCAGTTTTGATACAAATTGGATGAATCGAAGCAACAATTATCGTTATGAATTAATGTTTGGCCTCGCTCATCTTTTGCACGGCATTGGTTCGACCCCTCTTTTCACGCTTGGCGTCAGCTACATAGATGAGAATGTGAAGCCTGTAATGTCATCATTTTATATTGGTACTTTCGAAGAATCTCATTCAATAGCAGTATGATGTATTGTTGCTTTTCTTGTTTAGCCATATTTTACACTTGCGTTATTATTGGTCCCGCAGCCGGATTCTTTTTGTCTTCAGCATTTCTACGAGTGCATTCGGATTTTTTGTTCGCTCAGCATGATGGCATTACGTAATTTTTTTATTTTTTGAGCATATTTTGCCTTTTAATTTTGTATTTTTTAGTCATAGTGAAGTGGATGAAACAGATCCGGAATGGGTTGGCGCTTGGTGGGTTGGTTTTCAGATTGCCAGTATGCTGTCACTTGTAGCAGTAATTCCAATTTTGAGCTTTCCACGCACTTTGAAAAGTAAGTTCTAATATTATATTATTGGGTCAGTTAAAAAAATAGTTTTTAAAATAAATATTAAAATGAGAAAATGAATTTTTCAAAGGTGATTGATTGATTGATCAAGCAATGTGTTATGTTTAACAGTGTGAATATATTCTTCAAGGTTTTCTTTTTTAGCAAGTTGATTTATTTTTATAACGTGTAAAGCTAGGGTTTCGATTTTTTTATTATTTGTTAAAAAGTGAAATGTTGTTTACTTTCGAAAAAGGTTGCACATTTTTTATACATAATTCATACTATTATTACTGTGAGGAAGTGCATATATCGTTTTATTTTTTCCTTTTCTGGTCACTTGATAGAAAGTATTAAATCACTTTGTAAAATGCTTTACTTGAGCCGATATCGTCAAATGAACATATTTGTTTGACGCTAGTTCTCCGCTCTCTTGTGGGACATTTTTATCGATTCGCATTTTCTTCTGCTGCTTCAATTTTGCCATTGATTAAGTTGCATATGCATACATTTAGCAACTAATATCATCAGGGAATAGAAGTGATGACTGTGAATTGATGAATGTAGTTTGTTTTTTTTTTAATTTTTAATTTGCATTTAATCGGGCTAATTTCTTTATTTTTTTATCTGCATCTGCGACTGTAGAAATGTAAAGTATATGTATAGGGGCATGAATTTTCAAAAAGTGATTGAATCAAAAAGTCTGACCGTATTTCGTTTAGAATTGATAGAAATAGAATCCATTTTTCACGTTCGTATAAACACGATCGCATATTTTTATTTATGAAAAATGCAGCTGAAATGGGGTGACAAATTATTATTTTGTGAAATTGAGTAATTCATTAAAATAATTTTAAATTTAAGAAGAAAAGTAATATTTCATTTTTTTTAAAAATAAGTTATTTGTTTTCTTGAATTTATTTTTTGTTGTTATTCATTATTTATATTATGTGAAAACGAATGAATATTCTCATAAGCGAAATTGTTGTTGACGTATTCTGATCAACGCAATTGTCGTTGTTATGAAAATTGAATTATTTTTGCAAGTGATTCATTTGATAAACATAATAATTAATTACATGCTGTAAGCTGAAGTGATTGAAGTTGAACTGAAATATTGGAATATTAAAAGGAAAATGGAATATCTTTTTAATATCAGAAAATTGTTCTATTTTGATCGTATGCATTTTAAGATGCTTTGAATTGGCAGCAGCATCGTTCACAAGAAAGACGTTGCCAATCTGATGCACCTTGTTTCCCAGAAACGAGCAAAGATATATCGGTTGAGATCAGTTGTTTGAAAAAGACCGGCGGCAATGTAACAAGTACAGTACTGCAACATCATGACAGTGTGACTGTGATTGAAGAAGCGGAACAAGTGGAACCATCGTCGATAATGCGACGTATCACAGACGATGTGAAGCATATTCCTGCCGCCTGTTGGAAGTTGATCTCAAATCCTTGTTATATGTGCATCACGCTGTCCGCATCGATTGCCGGCTTGCTAATCAGCGGATTCAGCGGTTTCATGGCGAAATATCTCGAACGTCAGTTCAACGTTGGGAGCAGCAAAGCGAATTTGATTATTGGATGCATCATGGTACCGTTCGCTGGCGCTGGTACACTTTTTAGCGGTTATGTGGTCAAGCAGTTTCGCTTGACACGTGATAAAACGTTGAAGTATTGCATTTTGATGGAGTTGAGCGGCTTGATTCTGTCGCCGATGTTCTTCGTCTACTGTGAACCGTCGAAATTTATGAACATCCAAGCCAGCTATCCGACTCTATTTAATAATAGGCAAGCGAGATGTGCTGTTGCTTTTTGAATTTTTATTTTTAATATTCAATTTTGCATACGCATTTGTGCAGAAGCACTGACAGTGTGCTGATGGATGTTGGCTTTGGACAGGCTTGCAACGATCATTGTTCCTGTTCAGTAACTGAATATCATCCGGTTTGCGGCCGCGTGCAGAATGTGATGTCGGTTTTTTTCAGTACATGTTACGCCGGTTGTCCAGAAAAATATCAACGCAACAAGAAGGTGATATATAGGTGATAGGTGTAAGATATAATATATATATTATATCTTATATATATATATAGGATATATATAGGTATAAGAAGGTGATAGGTGATATATATATATATATATATATAATTTTTTTCATATATTTCGAATGAAATTTCAAATTAACATTCATTTTTTGTCAGGTATATTCAAACTGTACCTGCGTGGATGACGGTGCAGTGTCAGTGGGTTGGTGTGAATCAAGTTGCTCGTCGTTGTCCATTTTTCTGTTTCTGTTCGCTCCGATGTGTTTTGTCACTTTTTCCGTTGGTGTACCGGCACTTTCTGTTGTCCTGAGGTAAAATGATTTATTAATTTTAGAGAACAAAAAATATTGTTCAAATTCTGATGTCGTTGTTGCATCTGTCAACAGTTATTGCAATTGTAAATTCATATTAACTGATGAAAATTCATCTTACAGGTCTGTCGATTATGACGATCGTTCATTTGCACTTGGTATTCAGTGGATATTAATTCGATGCATTGGTATGTTGATTGAACGCGCAAAAGTATTTTTTGTTCTGAAATTTTGTTTCAATGATGAAGTGTTTTCTTTTTGGCTATTTATTTTAAATATGTGAACTGTAAAATAAGTCATGCTGTTGTTCTCAAGTTTTTTAAAAGCTTTATTTTCAGTGAAAATGATGTATTTTTGAAAAAATTCCTATATTGTACACAAGAAATATATGTTTCATTGTGCATAATTTTAGGAACTATTCCGGCGCCGGCAATTTTTGGCTGGATGTTTGACATCTCTTGCCTGACGCGGTATTCCACTGGCGAAGACGACGGGCGATGTATCATTTATAACAGCAAATTGTTGGCCGATTTGTTTTTAGCTTTTGCCGCTTTTGGTCAATTCACCGCTCTCAGTTTTCTCATATTGGCTTTGTACTTTAATCGAACCCATTGCCAAGATAGAGCTGATGTGATCTCGGTCCAAACGCCTCCAGAATGCGCTAATTCGGGTGGACAATGTTCAGAAGCTCAACTTGTAGTTATTGATGTATTATGATCTGCATAGTCTACAAATCGTTCATCCCTACTGCTTATATAAATAGTGCAGACAACGTTGATATCGCCGCTGAGTTTATTTAAATTTTTTCCTTTTGCTTTTCTGTAGCATCTCTTTCTATGCTTCGATTGTCCTTATGCCAATTGGAGTAATTCGTTTTTTTTTGATTTAGAAATTCACCAGATTAATAATTTTTCTAATTCTACATCAATTGCATGAACTGTTATACTTTTTATGTGTTCGCTTGTTCGTGTTTTTTTCTTTCTCAATCTTAAATATATGTAGTTTCTTCTTTTTTTTTTTAAATTATCCGACATGAACAACTTCTAATTCTGATCTTCGCTTGAGTTCTAATTTCTAATTGTGTAGTTCTTATTTCTTTTTCTAGTTTTCAGTTAGTGTTGTGTATACTGTATGTATGGCTTTACGTCTCTTAACTTTCTAATTACAACGTTCTACTTAACCTACTTTCTTTTTGCCATAATATAAATAATGCACAGTTAAAATTTTCCTATTATTTTATTTGGAAATATTTTCAAAATAAAAAAATATAAAAAAGTTATTGCCGCTTGTTAGAAGTTTAAAAGAAAGTTTCTCTTTTAATATTTTACTTTAACCATCATCAAATTGCTTTGGATAAATATAATTTATCAGCAGGATGAACACTTTTTGCCCACCAGCACGGAAAAAAATAATAAAATTAGCTATACTTCTTGAATTTTATTGCAATACAAAATTTTCATGAAAATAACAATATCAAAGCTGTGGAAGGCTTTCGCCTCTTCAACCAAATTTCACAAATTAACATGTTAACGGACGATTCCATATTATGAGACGAAGCTTAAGAAAGATGAAATAATTGGTCCTGACATCAGCTTGAAAACTAAATTCAAAACTTCATTAATTTGCTTTATTTGGACTATCTAATGATATCTGGATGTGAGAATTGATATAATAATTAATATTCTAAATTGCTTTCTCATATATTGCGGTTCTTGTGATTTTACGTTTAAGGTTGCGAAACCCATGTTTGCTAAGCGTAATGAAACCTAGCCGTCCAACTTGTTTACCAGAATTTTCATGCAAATTTTTAACCGTGGCCTTGACTTTTGTTTACTTTGCAGCTATAGCTCACCACTAGCCTGAACTTTTAATATATGTATAAAATTTCATTTAAATTGCTATTTTAGAGCAATTCAATGGT